>CABFVX010002321.1:0-119112 GCA_902151425.1 Timema shepardi | reverse complement strand
GAGAGGATGTCTCGGTGGTGTATGTTAGCGTCCCATCTGACGGAGAGGAGCCACGCTAAACTTGGTGAGTGTTGAAGCTCCATATTGCAGGGTGGTTGGTGTTAGATGTTGTTGGCGTTAGGAACATCGTTAAACTAATAATAATAATAATAATAATAATAATAATAATAATAATAATAATAATAATAATAATAATAAATAATAATAATAATAATAGTGACAGAAATGCCATCAGTCGAGAAAGGGGCTGTTTAGGTTGTTCCAGGCCTAATGGTTATATACCTAGCTAGGGTTAGGTTTGCATTTATGGCGTTTTGTACATTATTTAACTAGTGTTGTTCACGAGTTTGAGGTGATCAACTTGTGGGTCATTTCTGCCCATCTAGCATGGCTCGTCTTTTGTATGTCATTTAACTTATGTTATTCAACTTGTGGGTTTTTTCTGCTCCTCTGGCGGGGCCCACATCAAACTAACTTTCATGTTCAATTACCGTTTGGGAATTTTTATGCCCTCTTTATTTATTTTAAGCCCTGCATGGTCATTCTGTTAATGCTTCTGGCTTAGATCACTTGTTGTGCGTCTGTCCATGTTTAGTCAGTATATTTTAGGTAGGTCCATTTATGACCGGAGCTGACAGACAACTGTCAGGTATCTATGTAACCTTGCCTTTTATGATCAAGATGGCTTCACTGGCACGAATAGTCCTCATCTCTTATCATAGGATTGTTCTTGCTAGATTATGAGCAGGTTTTGTTAGGGTCCAGCTTGTGTGCGGTAGCTCGTAAGTCTTTTGTTGCAACAAATTACCCGTTGCTACCTTATTGTAATTGATGTTCGCTCTTTGTTATAGTTTGCGGTCCATAATAAAACCTCAAATGCTCACGTGCATGCTATCAAGTAAAAGCGCGTAATACAGTCACTGATCTATACAGAAGGCTGGCCATTTGTCGTACTGCCAGATGAAGGTAACAGCTCACCATATCAGTGTACGCATACCCATGCCGCGCTCTGCTTTTATTTTACAGAACTAGTCTTGAAACTTTTTGATACCCCCTCATATGTACAGTGGATGTTGAAGCTCCAGATCGAACATCCACATGTCTTCCAGAGATTTGAAGAGGCATTAAATTTGGTCAGAAGAAGTAATCGTTTATGGGCTGGCTTGTCCGTAGATCTAGTAATCAAGAAGGTACTGGTGAGAAGCATAAAGAGCTGTGGTGGACTCACAATAGGGCGTGGGATGACAGACCTACAGCGTCTAATATGGCTCCTTGCCATGCCAGCTTGCGCTAAAGTCAACAATGCCATGCGATAACTAACTGGAGTCAACTACAACACTGGGGAGCAGAACAAGGACATGGCAGATTCAAGACAAGCACGCGACTTACAGGAAACACACACACACACACATACACAGTTTTAGACGATCTCAAAGTAAGAAATCCATTCTTCCCTAATCCAAGCTTGCACATTGTATCGACTGGGATCTATTCACACACACTACTGTAAATGTTGGCAAAGCAAAATATCATTGGCCAGAACATCTTAGCTAGTATTGATAAACAAACCACTGCTGAGTACACATTCAATAAAAGGCTAAGATAATCATCATAGGTATGCAATCATTAGTACAGATTGTTGGTGAAGCAATGCATGTTGATCCTCTACTACTTTTTCAGAAACTCAAAAGCTCTGCCCCCAGTATTCAAGTTTGAAATGTGCAGTCATCCATCAGAATTGTTTGACACCTCCCTGCTTCTTTGACAACCACAAAAGCCAGTAATATCAGATGCCACCTGGGCCCTACTAGGATCTGACACAGGCAAAGTTAAGTATATACTGAATGGTGGAGTACTTGGTCAACGCAGCTCATGGACACGTGAAACCACAGACAAATACATATGTAAGATGTACACCGAGTACGTAACACGCTATTATGGGGAGGTAATTGTCGTGTTCGAAGGTTATAAAGGCACGTCCACCAAGAACATGACATACAAGGGACGAACAGGTGGAAAGACTGGTCCAACCATGACTTTTGATGAGCAAATGGTTTTTACAATGAAAAAGAAGAGTTTATCTCAAACAATAAAAACAAGCAACAGTTCATCGACATCCTCAGTGGTCATTTGCAGAGGGGAAAACTATCAAACGTATCATTCACAAAGTGATGCTGATCTTCCCATAGTACAGAAGGCACTCGACACCTTCAACACAAGAAATACTGTGCTAATTGATTATACAGACCTCCTCATCCTTCTCATCTACCATGTCAACATCGAGTTAAGCGGTCTTTTATTCAAACTTGAGAAAAAGAAGAGCACAAAGAACCCACGTGTAGGGAACATCAAGGCTGTCAAGGTCCCAGTGTGTGCTCACACATCCTCTTCATTCATGCAATCCTCGGGTGAGACACTACATCCCGCCTGTATGGCATTGGCAGAGGAGCCACCTTTAAGAAATTCACAACCAGGGATGACTTTAGTGAGCAAGCCAAAGTGTTTGACACACCGCCAGCTTCCACAGCAGATGATGCAGAAGCAGGAGAGAATAGAATTTGATATGCTGCCTGTACAATGGGAAACTTAGTTAGGGACTAAATTCACTACGTTATAAGCACTTTTATGAGAAGATGGCTACCAGTACTTCTGATGGTACTTACAATGAGTCTATCATCTATGGCTGCAGCAGCAAAGTAACATAGTCACCACGTGTACTAACAGGTGCAGCAGAAGGGAACTCCAGATGAATTCCTACCATCGGACTGGTGATGGGTAGAGAGCGATGGGGGGCCTTTCTAGGTAAAAGCTGACCTACCACCGGTTCCATTGGAACTTGTACAGATCATCAGATGAAACTGTAAATCAGACCGTAGCAGCCTTAGGTGCACATGTAAAAGGCATGCCATTGTTGCAAGTAGCAACTGCAAAGGATCAGCGTGTACAAATTCATCTCAAGCTCAATAAAATGAGGATGATGATGATTTTAAAATCGTTTAAATATATATATATATATATATATATATGTGTGTGTGTGTTTAAACGATTTTAAAATATTTCCACCACCAGTATTCCTTAGGACCTACTATATGTTATAAATGACACGTTTATATGTAATAAACACCTGTTAGATTTTATGTTGCAATTTGTGTTAGTTCTTCTGCCCATATTATTTTACAAAATGCCTGTACTATTGTGGAAATGTGTTATAAAACAAACCTTTGTAGAACCATCTCATGTTAGCAGAATGCTATATCAAGACCCGTGCGTTTTGTTAATGCCGAGAAAAAAATCACTTTTGTTCACATTTTTAGGTGCATAGTTAGTCAAGCATTTACAATCCCCGACTTTTCCTTAATTGTGATTAAATTCCCTGACTTTTCCTTATTCTTGATTAAGTTACCCGACTTTCCTTCACTTGTGATCAAATTCCCTGACAATTCCCTGTTTCCCCTGACATAAAAAAATCCCTAACTTTTGTAGGTTTTCTCTATCTGCAGTCACCAAGAAAATAAGTAACTCAATAACAAGCCTCATTGGCGCGCGTGGATTAAACGTCAGGTTAGTCTAGTCTGATTTGTTGATAGCGGGGAGGTCTGGGTTTGAATTCTGTTCCGGTGTAGAGAGGGTGTTGTTTCCTGAATTTTTTTCTCATACTCTCTTCGTGCAGATGCGGGTACATTCTTTCTAAAATTCTTGACAATAGACACGCGGTATGGATGTCAAGCTTATTATTTTAGTCTGACTTGTTGGTGTTGGGGAGGCTACTGTTCCAATCCCGGCTTGGTGAAATGAAAGTGGTTTTACCTAAATAGTTACCGTCTCTGCCCTCAATAAAATGTAGTTACATTTCCTATAAAATATTATCTTACTTATCCCTACCTTATTTGTGTAGTTAAATACGCTTATCCTGGGACATATACCATATTTGGTGCACAAAAGAGATTAAAACTTGAAAACATTTTTTTTTGGCACCATGTTTTAATGTATGTTCAAGCTACACGCATATGTACTAATCACGCTTATTATTTACGAGTAGTGTGAGAAAGGTTGAATTTAGTGGGATTTAAACCCCAATCTCTCCATAATAGGCAGTCTAGTCTATTGCGAGATCTACGTCTTTGACCACGCAGCAACCAAAGCCGGTATTATAAATTAGTTTACTGTAGTATACTTAAAAAAACTAACAATTTAAAAATTTGTTCTTTTCATAATAATAAGAAATAGAAGCACTAAATAATGTAATTGGAAGTACACAATAATAGACAATGATTAATAAAAAGAAAAATACACCCAGAAGCTGAGATGTTGGGGTGATAAATATAGGATATGGATAGTTTCTGATCCTCCTGTAGCTACAAATTTAATTACAAAAGGCCATTGTCTTAGCGGACGATGTTTCAGTCCATGACCGGGCGACTAGACTACTATACAAAGAACCAGGCTATTAACACTAACGCTAATTGGGTCCGGTAATCATATTAATCAATGTTTTTACACGATGTAGAAGCACACAGGACGTGAAAGATAAATTAATAAAAGCGCTCTCCCCTTCATTCTCTCTTATAAAGCCCCTTTCGCTTGTAGGATAGAAATAAATGACCGTTTCGCATGAGCCAAGTTCATTATACTAACTGGCCCGTGACGAAAAAGTTCAAGCAAAAGCATACCAAGTAACTAGTGTAAATTATCAAAAATAAAATATAAAACGAATAACATATTAGTGGAGTAGAAAATAAGTAAAGAGTTCTTTATAAAATAGACAGATAAAATGGCGTCAAACTATATGAAAAATAAAATTAATATCCCAATAAAAATGTTAGTCTAATCTTTTTGTCGTTCTAATTGATGGGCTTGACAGTTAAAAATAGATGTAAATCTATAATAAAATATGAAAATAATAGTTACAATGGCATTGAACATTCTGGCGCGTTAGACCACAGCCGTCGGCTATTTTCTGAGGTCTATTTGTTTCATTTTGATCACTGTCGTTTTCCAATATCATGCCCACTCTAATGCGCTAAGCACTTTTTCTAAACAACCTTATTCTTGTGTGTTAACCATTAAGCTCTTAATATCCTTTTAGCGTAATTTTTATTATTTATATACTAAACGTGTATTTTCCGAACTTACTTAATAACGTTTATTTTAGAACAAGCACACCACTCAGTGCCACGGCCGTATATAATCATAGTGAAAGGGGACGCTTCAATTTAGCCAACTTCAGGATAAGAGGATGTATCACAAACACAATAAAATACGCCGATGATCTAGAATTGCTGGACAAACATAAAGAAGAGTTGCAGGAAATGATGAACTGGCTGGTAGTGATGGGGAGAATATATAATATGAAGACCAACATTGATAAGTCAAAAGTGATGGTGATTTCAAAAATGAAGAGCCGCTGAAAATCAAAATATGAAACTAGAAGTTGCAAAACATAGAACAGTCCAAGTACCTGGGAAGTCTGCTGATAAAGGATGCCAAGGAAATTAGGTTGAGAATCACCATGGCCAAGGAAGCTTTCAAACAAAAGAGTATACTGCTGACCTATAAATTGAGTTTGGAACTGAGGAAGAAACTGAAGAAATGCTATATTTGGAACATCGCGCTATATGTAGCAGAAACTTGGACTCCTAAGAGGATGGAGAGTAAATACTTGGAGAGTTTTGAAATGTGGAGCTGGAGAAGACTTGAGAAGATCAGGTGGACAGAAAGAATGAAAATTAATAAATCCTAAGAAGAGGGAGGAGAAGAGAACAATTTTTGATGTGATTCTTTGGTGAAAAGCAAACTGAATCAGACGCATCTTTAGGAGGAATTGTCTTATGCACAACGTCATATAAGGATTGGTTGAAGGAAATAGGAGATTAGGAAAAAGGAATATTACAATATTGGATGACTCGAAGGAAAGAAGAAAATTCTGGGGGCTAAAGGAAGAGGTAGAGGACAGGGCGCATTGGCGATCTAAATTCACTGACAAAAGGAATGGGCCTGTTGTAAAACAGGACACATATAATATATTTTTCAATCATGCCAGCAATCAAATTCCGCTCCTTTCGCCAATGAGAATGATGCACTAACGAATGAACTAAAGTATCAGGTAATAGCTTGACAGTTGAGGGGAAAAAACCTATAAGAACATATCGCCATTGTTTGACATCAAACATTATGTTTTTATTATTTTTATTATATATTAGCGATTATATGCCCCTTAAGAGCTCTTCTTCCCCATGGCAGGTCAAAATACTTTTCCCTCTAACCCTGTCCTCCCTCCACAGTGACGTCATCCCCCTCACCCAGGTCAGCACTCCCACTATATTCTGGTTTTGCCCCATTTGATTTCTAATTTAAGGTGATAATTTAAATATTATTACAACTAGTACTTACCGCGCGCTTTCTGGGTCTAATTATTATATCAGCATAAGGGTTACAAGAGAAATTAACTCTTATCATAAAAAAACACCCAATTTCTAGGCTGTACATTCATCACTGTGAAAAGAAAAGCTAAATTTAAACTACGATGCATTTACTAGCCGTGCCCGAGAATCGACTGCGGGACCAATAATTGAGTGAGCCGACGCGGTATTGATTCAGCTAAGATGACAGAATAGTGCAATACATTTATTGATCTTATCAGCCACATCTTGGCACACACATATAATACCCCACTTCAGTGGTAGCATGGTCTAAGCCATCATTCTCCCAATAGATTAGACTATCGTTTACGGGAAGAATAAGGTTAGAATTTTGATCGGGCATAGTGAGGGTGGTTTTTACTAAATGGTTTCCCACTATCTTTATATACGCAAATGCATATACACTTCCACTAAATTAAACCCTCCTCATCCTTAACACATTAATGTAATTAGTGCATATGTTATTGTGCAAATGGGTAGTAAGGTGAGGTTATAAAAAAAGTAATAAAATTGATCCTTCTATGTTCCCTTACATTTGTTAAATTTAAACAACAGCAACGGGAAATGAGGTTTTCTGACAAGACATCTTGTGAATGTGGGGAATGCCAGGCCTCCACCGTGGTTCGTATTCCACGTTAAACTGTAGGTCCTCCATTTCATCTCACAATCACCCTACCATTACACATTATCGTGCGTATAACCCGAACGGGTAGTAAGACGTGGTGCTAATAATAATAATAATAATAATAATAATAATAATACATTAATTTGACCCTGCTGGAAAGTCTTAATTGATGGATTGACTAAGATGTATTAAATTACGAATAATCAATGATGAGAAAGCAAGTTATTTTATGCTTTAAGTCTCGCTAAGTTCTATCATATCCAGAATAAATAAATACTGAGTTTCAAAATATATTTTAATTAGTTTCAAAACTCGACGAAAACAAAGATAGTGCCTAATGTGTCTTTCCACACCTTCCCAAAGCCCCTAAATCAGCAGTTTTAAAAAGGTTTTCGAAGGAAAGAGCTGCATCATAGTTATCTCAGGCTCCTTGAGGTAATTTTAGAGTATTAATTATTTATTTTTCACAATATAAAATATCATAAGAAATTAGTATTGCCCATATTTACAAATCTGAATAAAGAACATTTGCCGAAGGCGCAGCAAGCACATGTCATGTTTACCGTTTGTTCTATAAGTGTATACTTGAAAAATTTAACCATCGTTATTGAATGTTTTAAATATAAGTGTAAAACTGTTTTTGATGGTATCATTTATTTTTTCTGGTGCAAGGGGTGCTCTGGTCTAAAAGGTTTGGGGATACTTGCCCTAGATGACCTTAAAGCTGAAACTTTACACAATTTATAGTATAGACCACGGGACAGAACTTAACAGAACCGGGTTTTCTATTTTTTTTAAACTAAATAAAAATATAATATTTTAGTTCAATCTCACTCTATTCACCCTGACGTAATAGCTGAAAGATTTTTTTTGTACAAACATAGCCTAACTTTCCATGCACTTGGCAATTGAAGGTTAGGTTTTGTTAGGTTGATTAATGTTATAATCCACCTTTTGTAGGCAGGCCTAAGAACTATTCGATTTATAATACAAGAGCGTATAACCCGAACGGGTAGTAAAACGCGGTGCTAATAATAATAATATACAATACGAGGGCGACTTATAAGATCTCAAATAAGATTTTAGGTGAAGAGAATATATATATAAAAAAAAAATGTTTAATTCATACATTTTTCAGGCGGCCTAGAATGAACCCCACTCTTCCGAGCAAAAGTGAAACGTGCCGACTTTGTGGTTCCTGAATAAATCCTACTTTGTTTTGACGACACACTCTTTGTGACCACACGATGTAATCTAATTAGCGTTACAAGTAGTGAACATGGCGGTCGTGTATCCATATTTCATGTTGACAGGGAACCCACTTGTAGCTCACCTTTGACCCGAGAGAGGGGAATAGGAGGGAGGGTAAGGGTGGGAACTTGATCACTTCACATCAAACACATCCTTCACGGCCGGGTTTACCACAATATTGCCGTGGCGATAGTATTCGATGTCAGCCAAAGACTTATATGACCGGCAGAGCGGACTCAACGCCAGTGAGATCGACTGACTTAAATCTCTGGCTCAGGGGTCAGCAAACTTTATAGGCTAGCGATCATCTGACATTTATTCACTCTACTTATTCCTTTTTTTGTTATTGTTTATACATCATATATTTATTCTTTTCATTAAAACAGTTACTCAAATATTTTGGTAAAAAAAATGTACAGTGGACCTCACAGACTTTCATTGCTCTCTTTTATTTTAAAAACAACTAGTAAGATTTAAGAAAAGAAATAATATACACAGTTACCGAAATAAAAAGATGCACATCTCTGTTCACCAAATAACTTAACAATACATTTCACATTACAAAGACCCCTATAAAAATATATTTTTGATAAAAATCTATATTTTTATTAGTACTATAACTTTACAGTGATAAGCTATTTTGTATCTTATATAGTTGTGGAGATATTACCAAAATTGATTTACACTTATGTAATGTACCGGCAAAAGCATTTTCATAGGAAAATTGAAACTGCCATTTTTTTTGTAATGTTAAACAGTGCTTGATTACAAAATATAGCATATTTTGATAAAATCCATATTTTCTCCTTTTTCGCTTAACTAATCTACCCTTAATTTTAAGGTTTGATATATAATTCCAAAAAATCTTCAGAGGAGTCTTATGAAAAACCTAACCACCAAGTTTTAGCCCAATCGGTAAATTGATCTCGGCTCTTGGCCGAGGTACAGACGGACGGAATCACTTTTTACGTTTCAGTGTGTAATGAAACGTCAACATTGATCAAAATAACGAGTTAGATTTTTTGACGATCACAATATTTTTATCTCCAAGGGGTCGGTAGAAAGTTAATATAATGAAGGTACATTTACAGCTTAAACTATTTGATTTTCCTACAACATTACCGAATATGACAGATCAAGGTAGTTTTGATCATACTAAAATATGAATTCCAAGTACTTGAAAGATATTTGCAAGTTTAGAAAAATCAAAACCTCTACTTTTAATGACGGTGTAGAATTACCAAGCAATCGACTAAAAATTGTTGCGAGATCAACCAGCTCAATCAACCTGGTTTCACTTATTATAGCCCTAAAAATAAAATTTAATACAATCATTTGTGCTGCTCAATGAACACAAAACTTTCGTCAGAGTTGACGTAAGCTTGGTCCTACCCACTGATTATGGATTTTATCTCCTACGAAAATGTAACTCTAGTGAATTTTTGTATGTTAAATGACTAGCACTAACAAATGGATTCAATTTTGCTAGTTAGTGTTTTAAGGGGCTAGGCTAGGTTGAGGGATCTCATATCTTGGCTACACCGGATATCATCGCTGAGGGAACTGAATGGTTACTATTGGGAAACAGAGTTGTCATTCTCTTGTTTTTGTGTGGTCAATCTTCCCTCAAATATAAGACAAGTTTCGCAATGCTGGTTAGTCAATGTTGCCAACAGCTCTTTCTTACCCCAGCACACCACCTTCCAACATTGTTGAACGAACCTATTTTAACTAAAAAAAATTAGTACCGAATAAATCTTAATAATGATATGATAACGGAATTAATTTAAAAGTCACATAAAAAAGTTACATTAATCATTTAAGCAATGCTCCAAAATTGTATTTCAATTATTTGAATAAAATTAAAAAAATATTGTTGGGGGTCATGGGAGGGTGGGCGAGGCAAGGGACGGGACAGGTTCCTCCACCTCCACTTCTACCTGCTAAAGATGCTCGTGACACATTATAATACACTATCAATTTTTTTTAGGGAAATGTTTCTGCATTTACTTACATTTCACCTTATGTCTTAAAAAATAATGTAAACGATGAATAGCCCAAACAACGTGTATCACTTTTAAAAAAAAGCTTATTAGTTTTACCTTTATTTGATTAGCCTCGCAAATTAAGTTTCTAATCCATATGGTTGCACACAGTGATGTATTTAAGGTGCCCGTCACTTGTCTAAAGTGTTATTTGAAGCTATTTTTCGTACGTTAAGCCCATGGTAGGTTCGATTTGACGCTTCTTCCTCGATCCAAAAATGTTTGAGCAGGTCTGTTTTGAATCCACTCCTTAACCATTGATTTGTTTGTTACTGAACACTCATATTCAAACATCATTCTATAAGTAAATTATAAATGTATATTTGTGTTTTGACAATGGTAACAGTGAGACAAAAATATGTTGAAGTTAGTTGGTGTTTATTGTATTGTGCTAGTATCAACACAGCTGAATCACACTACTACAATAGCCCTATGACTTCTTTGGTGCTGAATGACAGCTGACGGCTTTGAAAAGTTACCAGACCAAATTATGTATCCCTACGCCGAAACATATGATCTGCAAAAACATAGGTTTAGCAGCTGTCACTTCTGACAGTCAAAATTTAAGTATATACCTGAATGTTGACTGTCAGAAGTCAGCACCAAAGAAGCCGTGGGGCTACTGTATATCGGTTACTGATCTAAGTTGCAACTAATCATATTAGACACAATGAGACGCATGCTTGTAACCAAGAAATAGTTAAAAACACTGTGGAACATTTGGATGCAGGCCAAACACAATATATCGCTTCTGATCAACCATTATTTCATTGGCGAAACAAATTCAGTGGAAGTGGCTCTAGATGACCAGTTTGTTGTCATGATGGGTGGTTTACACTGAGAGATGACAGATTGTTGTAACCGATTACAAGATGGTTCTAAGAAACCCGCCTCTGAAAGACCTCGATACTATCTTCGAAAATCGCCATCTTGAAGAGGTTAGCTTCTTCTTAATCTTGTTGCACTTCTGGCCAACCAGCGAGCAGCTAACTCCTCTAGGAGGGAATGTATCCTTTGGTCACCCTGTAAGGTAGCAAATGACTGCTACCTTTCAAAGTAAAAGGTGTGTGCATGGAAAATTTAGCTCTTTCTATGTTCAGGGAGGCCAGTGAAGCATTAAGTTACTTGGATGTGGATACGTGTTAGACTAAACATGTAGCCTATATCTTGGGCTACCAACATCCTTATCTCAGCCTGGCTTTCCATGTAGAAATACAACTTATAGTACATACTATGTTTGTCGAGAGAGAACTACTTCATAACTTTCAGACAAGTAGTTCTATTCTTATTCTCAAATGAATTTTGAATATATTTAACTCCTAAATTTAGTTCACTACTTTATAACCTTCCGACATATAATTTTATATTAAATCTTAAATGTATTTTGAAAAAACATATTTTTAACAGTGTTTCAGTGAATCTATTGATTCTGTGAGAGTTGAAATTTTATGGTCTGAAAGAAAACCAAGTACAAATTATAAACACGTTTGAAAACAAAAGGATTAGTCAACTAATTTTTTTATTTATTTAGCCGTTCGGGCTTAAGTACTAATTACGCTAATGGAATAAGAATTGGAAAGGTTGGATTTAGAGGATGTGAACCAGAATTTGAGAAGAGGGAGGGTGGAAAACCATTTAGGGAAAACCACCACAGTTCACCCAATCAAGATTCGAACCTTGATCTCCCCACCATGGGCAATCTGGCTCAACAAAAAACTAGCGCGTTAGCCAACTACGCCAATGAGGCGGGCAATAGTTGCCTAAAAATGTGCATGTGGATATGGGGGCAAATAAGAGACAAAGAAATAAATGGACACTAGAAATATATTTAAAGAAATTAATATCTTGTCAAAATATTATATTTTACTATAATAAATCGCAATAATAAATATCAATAGTTAAATCTATTACTACACACTAAACATTTAAAATGTACACAAACTATCTTAATATAAATTTAGATTGAAACAAGCAAAAATAATTATGTGCATCAAACTTTATATCACAATTAAGTGTGAATATGATAAAATGGAAATAAAATTTAGCATATATTTCAATTAGATGTTTAAAATTTTATCTTTAATTAAAAATCAAACAATGATAGATTTAAGTATAAGTAATAAGATACAATTACAAATTATATTTTAAAATAAATTTTTTTTTGGGTTGATATACTTGAATTCTTACAGATTAAAAAAATAATACATTTACTAGCGCCATGAAACTTACTTTTGAAGCGTTCCGAGTTTCCCATAATTAACAAGATTTAAAACCACATGAATACTAAATTTCAACCAAAATGGGAATGGAAATAAATTTCCTTTGTATGGATTGTCAGCGTATAAAGTATTGACCGTTATCAAGGTCAGAGACACAATAAAATGACTTCACGGGGGTTATCTTTCATTATGTACAGGAATTGAGTAGAGGTGGAACGGAACGCGAGTTAGGTTAAGAACTTTTACAGTTTTTTTACTGTAAAATAACTTTATTTTTTTGGCCAAATAATATAAAATAATGCTTCATAACAGAATCTTATATATGAAGAAAAGAATTCCTGTTCAAATGTCAGTACGTTTATTACAAATATTGAAGAACTGCTGAGATTAAATTAAAACTCTAAAAATACTGAACTTAGCTCGCGTAATATTACTCCCTACGTTAAACTAACTATATTAAAGGCCGGTCTTATGACTACAGGATAAATATTAATCTGGCAGATAAATATTTCTATCTAGTCGATAAAATAAAAGTGCGTCTGATGACTGCCAGAGAGTATTTATCTGCCAGATAAAATGTATTTATCCATCACATTTTTATCGGGAAGTTTAAGTACTTGATAACTTTTATCTGAAAGTTAAGATGGTTGTTGCCATAGTGACAAGTTGTTTTTCATGAGGTTTCGCCTTTCAGAATAGGTTTTTAGGTTAAAATCTTGGTTCACGTGTTTAATAAGCACAGGCCCGGGCTCTATCTATATAAAGTTAGAACAATTAGTACACAGGTTTATAAAAACTGACAAGCTATTTGTAGAGTTATATTTATATAAGAACAAACTATCAAAATGTGAGTACAATAAATGAAATTTTGTAAACGTTGTACCCAACTATTGACCAAATTTTGGCAGACACGGAAATAAGTACTTGCAAAACATTTTAACCGCTATTATTTAACAAATATTGAGCGTTGTCACCACTCGCTAGGTTGTAGCGGTTGCATCAGGGCTTATACGCATGCGCGCACCAGTAAAAACAGTACCAGCCTTGCGTGTTCCGCATGAAAATATATTTATCCTCCAGATAGCTATCCGGCAGATAAATTCAGTTCATAATATGCGTAAAATATTAAACTGGATGATAACTTGTATCTGGTCGCTAATATTAATCTTCCGATAACAATATATATCTAGTAGTCATAGGACCGTCATTAGGTTCAACAAAAATATTACATTTTATAATTGGTCCCAGAGTAGAGCAGTGAGGGACACAGCTAATAATACAAGCGACATGGTGAAAACGGACACCTCAGCTATCTCATGTCCTGTGGTCATGGGTTCTAAAGCCGATAATATGTTCCGCCATGCATTTTCTGAGTGCTCCTGGGACAACATACGTTCCCAAAACCTGGAAATAAAGTATGATGTGTGTTAAATATTTACACAAGACAATTACAAATATATTACCATAACTGTTTATAACTAGATGTGATGGCGAACCCAAGGGGAAGATACCATTGGGAAGATCTAGACGCAGATGGGAGAATAACATTAGAATGAACTTGAAAGAGATAGGGTGTAATGAGGTGGATTGGGAATAACTAACTCAAGATAAGGTGTAATAAGGTAGACTGGAAATATCTAGCTTAAGATAGGAATAGGTAGCGTACTTTGTAAGTGCGGCAATTAACTTTCGAATTCTTAATGCTATAGAGTTAGTAAGTAATTTCTTAAGTAATTACATTACTACATTAAAACATATAAGAAAGAGAATGAGCTTTGTGTGATATTGAATTGAATCTGTTTATGAATGTGTCTAAAACCGACTAATACATTAACACGATTAAAAGACTAAACAATTCACGAAGCAAACTATAAAAAACTGTTATTCAGACAAACTTTGTATTTGTATGTGTGAATATTTCATTCTCGTTTTACATTTTCATACATTTTTAATTGGAACTGCATGATTATTTACTCACTTCTATTATCATAATTTGTATTTTCTTATTCTCTTTATTTTTAATGTTTATAAAACCTTGTTTTCACAATTTCCCCTATTCATCTGAGAATATGTATCAGAAAAAATTCCCAGATTCTTTCTACCTCACATTTTCCCTACCTTTCTCTTTTTCACCCTTTCATACGTACGACGAGTTCGAACCCATTCACGACTTTATTAAATTTAACCCCCCTTCAACTCCTCTTTTCTCCTTTTTACGAACGCACGCGCATGTGTGTGTGTGTGTGGTTTACAAGATGAAGTGAAGGATTTTTCATTTTTCACACCCCTATTGTGTGTGGGGGTTCATATTCCATGCAAGAGTAGCGCACAGCCAAATATTAACAAATATATGTTTATATTACACACACACACTTATATATGAATGTTAACAAACGTATATTATGATCATGTTAATAAACATAAATATGATAACATTCAAATTTTCACATTTCATGAAGAGTATAAGCTGGTTTTTTATATACATAAAAAAACTAAATATTGTATTTATCAATAAAATAAAATCCATGCTATGTGTGTCTGTTTTTCTTTCCAGAGTTTTTTTTTCGTGTTTCTCGGTAAGCTAAAGGGTTGAAATTCGACATGGAGTATTCTGAGAATCCAAGGATAATGTGAAAAATCCTAAGCCTAAAAATTCGAAAAGGAGCTGAGTCTATGGCCCAACTGTCTGATCGCACTGAAATTCGATTTTTGGTGTCTTCTAACACTGCTAAATACAACAGTGTTGTAATTTTTTTTTTCGAAATTCCAGTCAGTTGACCCTATATCAATACCTAAATGGTATCGACCATTTTTGAAATTGTTATTTCCTCTTTAATTTCAATAAATTTTATATCTGGGGGTTTTCAAGGCTGTTAAACAAGATTCAGGTAGGTATTGGTGTTACGAAATTCGAATCAACTGACCCTTAATTGGTATCTAAATGGAAGATAGGGGAAAGAAGGGAGGTGTATAATTAGGAGAAAGAAACCTTTAGGGGAGGTAGAAAACTAGATTTGCCAGGAATATAGAGGGGGTGGGGGCACTCTAAATAACAAGATTAGTAATAAATATTTTATCTTTATATGTGGGGAATGTGAAAAGGGGGTATTATAAATTGCCAAAACTAAAAGAATAAACTACTTATCAGAGTGGTAAAAGATTGAAATTTGCTGAGTAGTTGTAACAACAACCCCAAACTATAATGCAGATGTGAGTATTATACATTTTAAAATGAAGGACCCTAAAATGAAAATAGGTTTTCCTTAAAATTGTCAAAACTCATTTTTATAATAGGTAGGTTATAAAAATGAAATCTTTTAAATATAAAGAGTCAAATACAAATACAGTTGCTCCATGGCTTCTTTGGTGCTGACTGACAGCTCACAGCTGGCTTCTGACAGTCAACATTTAGGTATAAACCTAAATTTTGACTGTCAGAAGTGACAGCTGCTAAACACATGTTTTTGCAGATAATCTGGTTCGGCGTAGGGATACATAATTTGGTATGGTAACTTTTCAAAGCTTTTATCTGTTAGTCAGCACCAAAGAAGTCATGGGGTTACTGTAGCCAGAAGAGATTGAATGTTTGAAATTCAAAATGGGTGTATGAAAAATGGTCAGGGCTGGAAATATACCAAGTTAAAATTATCATCCACTTATCGGTGACATAAAAAATTGGAATTTGGCGAAATAGTAAAGATACCAATAAAGGCCCAACATTTTAAAAATTTTGAAATTATAAAATGAGAATGTGGGTATGAAGATAGTAAAATGGAGTGTGACAAGAAATTTCAAAAATTATAGAATAAAACACCTTTTAGTATGATTTAAAATATAAATTTCTCAAATAACCAGAAAAGTATGAAAGTTTTTTTATATTAAATCTAAGATCTGGGTTGAAGGAAAGCTAATACTTTTAAAAATTAATATTAAGATTGTTCTTAAGCGTGGCGGAGTATTTAAATACTTGCAAATCGTTTGTACAACCATCCTAATAAAAAAAAAAATATATATATATATATATATATATATATTGA
This sequence comes from Timema shepardi, assembly GCA_902151425.1. Lineage (NCBI taxonomy): Eukaryota > Metazoa > Arthropoda > Insecta > Phasmatodea > Timematidae > Timema > Timema shepardi. Next base: position 102,516 of record CABFVX010002321.1, on the reverse strand, counting down.
AAATTTGAAATATAAAAACTAATTCCAAGAAATAGATTCTAAAAATTTTCTAAGCCAATAGGAAGAAAAAACCTTATTGATGTGCCTTAAAATTGAAATTTTGCATGTAAGTAAATACATCTTCCCAGATAACCAAATTATTTCTCAATTAATGGTATTTCAAAATTGATGAATGGGAAATATAAGAGTGCTAAATTGATTCAAATAATGTGGAGCTATATTTTTGGTGTGATTGAAAATTTAAACTAGGCAGTAAGTAAAAGAACTATATCAGCTAACCGAACAACTTTTAAAATTTCATAATGGTAAAGTGGGAGCCGAAATGGGGTGGGAGGAGGGGAGTAGCTAAAGATTTCTTCAAAACTACTAAAAATTCTACCTTTCAGTGCCGAAGAAAATTTAAATTTGGCAAATTAGTAAAAGGTTCACCCCAAATAACATACAAATTAAAAGGTTTGGATATAAAAAAATAGGGTTTTAGGAGAAGGATAAAAAGTGGTGAGCCCTCAAAACTGCTAAATTAATAGAAACAGGAATTTGATATGGTAGACAGTTTTAATTTTCTAGAAGCCGACGAAAAAATCCTAAAAATAAAAAACACATAAAGTAAAGATCATCTTAAAAAGGGATCCATAGCGCTGCTATTACAAAGCTAAATATCGAAGGATAAGCCATCGCCTTTAGAGAAGCGGCATAATAATGAAAATAAACTGATGGCATAGCTTGGTGAACCATGATGTTCTGTGAGAAACCACGATGTTCATTTATTCCACATGTCTATACTTTAGTCTATTATTTCAATTAATTATTTAATAGTTATCTTTAATTAATAATGAGCTATTTTATTATTTCAAAGAATACAAACTTTCTGGCGAAGACAGGTATAAATAATAGTTCTAAAATAACTAACATAGAAATGAACATGCTTATACTATGAATATAATATTTAATTATATTTTACTTTTTAAAATTAGTTTTTTATTTTTCTACAAGCGTATCAATGGCCAAAATTTGAAAATACAAAAATTACACAAGCATAAATACAAGCACACTTAGAGTTTTTTTTAAATAATCACAATGCTAATAAGACTTTTAAGATAGTTCGAAAACAATGGATGTAGGTAATACAATTATTAGCCATACTAATTTCAAACATCTATTGCTAATGATTATTTAAGTTTTTAATAATTAATTTCAAAAACATATTACAATTATTCTGTGTTTGCAAGAGTAAATACCAATGGCTGAAAACCTTTTGACAAATTGGATTAGGTAGTTAATGTGTTCTGAATTACGATAGTGTTTTATGCAAGCTTCTGTAAAATTGCCGCAGTGCCGCATTACTAAACTACTTACTCTATGGCACTAGGAACTCGATGGTCAATAGCCGAACTTAAAAAAGTACGCCACCTAACCCTATATTGAGCTAGTTCTATCCAGTCCAACTAATTACACCCTATCTATTTCAGGTCCATTCTAATGTTTTCCTCCCATCTGCATCTAGGTCTTCCCAATGGTCTTTTCTCATTGGGTTTGCAAGTCATTACTCTGAACAAGGTCATAGATTCTCCCATTCACGCCGCATGTCCTGCCCACCATAATCTGAGAGACGTGATTATCCTAATAATGTCTTGTGATGAGTACAGGACATGTGACCTATCATTATGTAATCTACTACACTCACCAGTACATTATTTCTTTTTGGACCAAACCTTCCTGAGCACCTTTTTTTGAACACCCTAAATTTGGTAATGACATGTAAGATGAGAAACCATGTTTCACAATATATCGGTTGAAGCCGACACTTAATATGACTATGTTTACTATAATCAGGGAATAATGTGAAACTGAAGGGAGATATTTGTTTGGGTTCTATCTCTTCCTTTTGACACTAGAGCGAGGGCGGGAGTGAACAGCGGTACCAATGTTGAGGCCAGTATCTAGCTCCCTTGTTTGCCTTGAACTACTAGCTCTGAGTGTCAGAAGCGACTTTCAGAGGAAGTAGGTGGCTTGTTTATGCCTAAAGTACCAATCTGTAGTCACAGATCATAACCTTTATGTCTAAAAGTGTAATTTGGTTGTGAAGGGAAAATTGAGTTGGTGGGTGAAGGTTTGTATGTTGGGAGCAGAAGAGTTTGTGTGGTGTTTACTAGATCGAGCCCTCGTACACTGTGATGAACACACGAGCGCAGTTAGGCCCGATGTGAGTGGTGTAGTGAGTGAGTAAGTTCTAGACGAGCTGAAAGAAAATACATGAAATAATATTAGACACTTAGCGAAGATGGAGTTGATGAAAGTGAAAGTGTGAATAGAAATGATTCTGGTACGTAGTTTGTGGGGACGTGAGAGGATGGGGACCCAGGGATTGGCTATGCTTAGAAAGAGGAGTGGTTAGTAGGAAAGGGTTGATTGGGAAGGTGTGCAGATGTTAATTCTCATACGAGTCGGGGCTTCTTGTATCTCCTTGTCTCATGGGGGTCGTACTGGCCCAATCTTCTAATTGTGGCGTTGTCCTCTACCTCGCTGGCTCGTTTATAGAGCTTGTCGCCTCACTTCCGGAATATTTCCTGAAGTGTCGCACTGCCAGTGGTAGCGTGTATGTACTCATTGCTGGATCGGGTGTTCGCACCTAGGATACTCCTAAGTATCTTGTTTTGTACTACTTGTAGTGTAACTATCACTGACTCAGGAGCATACCCCCACGCCTCGCATCCGTATATCAGAATCGGTTGTACTAAGCTCTTGTACAGTAGCAACTTGTTGTTGATCCCCAGCACTGGGCTCTTGAGCAGGCCATAGTTTGCGATGAAGGCCCCCATTGCCTTTTTTCTTGTGTAGTCTGCGTGCTCCCTCCATGCGAGTCTGGCATCTAACATCACCCCGAGGTATTTCATAGAACTCTTGTAGGGGATATCCTCTTCCAACACTACAAGCTGGGCAGGTGTTTGGGGTCTCCTCCTAGTAATCAACATGGCTGACGATTTTTCCGCATTGACTTTTATTCTCCATTTCTCCAGCCAACTGCTGAACTCGTTCAGGTACCGCTGCAGGCGGCGATGGGCGTATTTCACGTTCTTGTTGGCTATGGTGAACATCGTATCGTCTGCAAAGAGCCTAATCGTTACCATCGGGTCCGTGGGGATGTCAGCGACATACACGGTGTATAGGAACGGGGAGAGTGCCGACCCCTGTGGCACCCCCGCTCCGACCCTATGAAGGGGCGACCTTTTCCCTTCCATCTTGACCTGGAATTGTCGTCCAGTTAAAAAGCTCTTGATTAGCTGCACGTAGATTTTTGGGAAATTGACCTGGATCATTTTGTAGATAAGGCCGGCGTGCCAGACCTTATCGAAGGCCTTTTCTACGTCCATAAGTACCGCTATCGTTATTTCCCCTCGATTGAAGCTTTCTGTCGTGTCCTCCACTAGGCTCAGGACTGGGTGTATTGTTGAATACCGGTTTCTAAATCCGAATGGTACGTCAGGGATAATAGTGTGCTTCCTGCAGAAGGCTTTCAGTCGCTGCAGAATTATTTTTTCGAATAATTTTCCTATGTTACTGAGCAGACTGATGGGCCACCTGTTCTGCGGGAATTTGCAGTCCTTTCCTGGTTTGGGCAGTGAGACGACGTTTGAGGCCAGTAAATTGATAGAGCGGCCATTTATATCATGGAACTCACAGTGGTACCATGGGGCTTTTCAACCTATGGCGGGATTTGGTATGTTTGGGTTCATTGTAACGACTGTTCTGTGAGTTAATAAATGAAGTCTGTGCTTGCGTGTTTTTTTTGTTCCTTAACCAAAGGCCGGTAAAAGATTTATTGTATAAAACATCCATGACAATGGTACGAAATAGCGCAACAACTATAGAGAACAGGCAAACCTATTGTTTTGTATATTCTGAGTTTTAAATTCGTCGAAATCAGTCGAGAGGTTGACAACTTAAGTACTGACTTAGTAATAGCATACATTTCCCGACTATATTATTTTCCTAATTTCCACTCTAATATCATTATATCTATTTAAAGTTCTTCATATTTAAACTCATTAACATTGTCAAATTATGTGTTGTTCACAGTAATCTCTAAATGATCGTCCTCAATCTGAGTTATCTATGTGATCAAGTACTCAGTATTTTCAGTGTCCACTTCTAAACCTATTTCTTTACTAGTTTCTAGTACAATTTATGCGTTTCTTGCAACAGTTTACTTATTATTACCTAACAAAACTAAATCATCTGCATACCCTTATAGCTGTATTGTACCATTTAGTGCCAACCCTTTCTTACTCTCTAGCATTAACACTAATAGCATACACTAAGACTAGATTAAAGAGTAATGAGGAAAGTACACCTCCTTGTTTCAATTCATACTGAATTTCAAAAGTATCTGATAGGGGAATAGCATACTCAAGGCTGGATTAAAAATCAATGAGGATCGCCTTGTTTCAATCTATAGTGAATTTAAAAAGTAGGTGAAGGAACCTATATTGGTGGTACACCTAAGTTAGTGGTAGATTTTGATTCTTTTTTCGTCATCTTAGGTACCCCGCAATCAATTTTCTAACTCCACCAACAGAGAGCGTAGCTTGTCTAGTTTCCTATTCTCTACTTCAAGGCACCCATCCGTCAGAACATTGAGCTGTGTACAAACTAAAACGATTGTCCAACGTTTCAGTTAGTGTAGTGCAACGCATTAGCGAATGTTGATCATTTATATTTTTCTGTGAATTATTAGTTAAGCCCCGGTAACTTTTAGTATAGCACATTCTACTCTCAGAACCTTGTAGAAACGTGTGGTATGTATTTCCATTCATATTTCTTAGGAGCACACTTTTTATAACCTTACGAAATCGGCCAAAATATAAGCTATTTCTGGATTATTTTTGAAGGACTCATGCAGACCTTACTTAAAAAATAATTCAAAATTAATGTTTAAATTTAAGATTTTTGAGTTTTCTGATATAATTATAGGGTGGATGTAATACATAGGTAGTATTTACTGGTACTCATATCCTCACATAGGCTATCACCAAATTAAGTGTCACTATTTTTTTTATCAGCAAATTAGATACCAAAGTTTTATCACCAAGTTAGGTTACCGGGTTAATAATATTGAAATTACTTACATCCTCCGTGTTTTGAGAATAGGATATGCTGTGTATAGTCAAGTATCTGATTTAATTGATAAATTCAATAATTTTAGTTATTGGCAATATATAGGCTTTCGTCTATCTTGGTTTACCATGTGAAGCAGGATGAAGAAATCTTCATCATTAGGTGGTGGCTATAAACAAACTTATAGAAATTACAGTGCTTGTGATATAATTAAAGATTCAAAACAAGTTCAGCAAGAAAACGTTAGTATTTATAAGGCTGCCAAAGAAAATTCCGTGGAGTTCTCTTAAAACATTTCTTGGAAAATACAGAATCCAATAGGCCTACTAGTTTGAAAAACATGGGTAGGCCTTTCGTATTGGACGCTGAACTTGGACAAATGGTCTTTCATTACATTATTAAAATGCAGGAATTAGGGTTTGGCTGTACTGTTAATCAGGTGAAAGTAATCGCTTTTGATGTTGCGGAAGCATCTGGACGTGGACTTTTTTTAATAGATAAAAAGCGTTCTAACAAGAAGTGGTGGTCGAATTTTAAAAAGCGTTACGCTTTAACTTAAAGAGTTCCTGAAAACTTGTCAGCGTACAGGGCATCTATGGCCATTCTAATGATAGTAGATGACTATTTCTAAAAGCTCACGTATACATTCGCAAAACTAAACATTCAGCACAAACCAGAAGATCATGTTTGGAATATTGATGAGACAGATATGATGTATGTTGTGTAAAGTGGTGACAGGACTAGGGACAAAGCTCATATACAGAAGGAGCTACAAAGAACGCGGTAAAACTATGACATTTGTAGGATGTATATGTGCCAATGGTATATGGATCCCACCTTTTATAATATTCAAAGGTGCTAGTTGGAATGCTGATTACAAGAAATACTCTTTGCCAAACACAAGTTCATCTGTCAGGAAAGGGCTGGATTACAAAGGAAATGTTCATTCTTTGGTCCAAATTTTTCCTTGATAGCACCACAAATTCTCCGAGGCCCATACTCTTGCTCATGGAATCACACGGGTCACACATAATTACTGAAGTGATTGAGCTCGCCGTATCAAATGATGTAGGGGGAAGTCCCCTAACGCCGGACGGCACCTAGTACCGGACACTCGTACTATTTCGGCAACTCAGAACGCGATCGATTCAAGGACGGTTGAAAGGGGCGCGGGGGGACGTAGTAATACCAAGTCACGGGATGCAGTTTGCCAGTGACGCGCGCGACAACAGTGGGAGCGGTTATTTGCTGCTCTTGGTGGGAAGACACTGCGTCACATAATATTCAGGTGAGTGTTACAGCTTAGTATTTGTGATCAGTTGTTTATGTTTATTTTTAATAAAGGTAGTGTTGCATTGTTGCTTGTAATCTATAAAATTTTTTGAAGATTTCCAAAATAATTTTGATATGGAATGTATAATTCTGTCGATTCTCTGTCCCCTAGTACCGAACACAACGTAGTTCCTTAACGCCGGACAGTGAACATGTTATTTTTTCTTGTCAGTATTTATACTTTTTATAATAATTGTTATACGATTTTTCAGAGGACAGAAGAACGGAATAAAACCGAAATGGAAGAGAAGAAAAAGAAGGGAAAATGGGACCAAACAAGTTTACAAACTACGATTACTAAGATTTTGACTAAAGAACTTACTTTGAGAGAAGCTTCGTCGCGCTACAACATTCCAAAAAGTACTTTACATGATAAAACATCAGCATTGAACCGTGGGGAAGAAAGCACTGCCACAACTTGCGATTTGGTCTCAAAATAATCCACGGGCTCTCCTCAGGATTCCACCCACGAAACAAGAATCAGCACTCCTAAGCCATCGACTAGCTTTGATCCAGATGTTATAGAATCCACGAGGCCTCAAGATTCTACCAACGAAACAAGAATCAGCAATCCCAAGCCATCGATTAGCTTTGNCAGACGCTGCAAAAAAAAAAAATAAAAAAAACGATCAGCTGCTCGGAAAAGAAAATGTGAAAGAAGTGAAATGTTGACATAATCTCCATACAAAGTTTCTGTCAAAGAAAAAGATAATGAAAAGAATGCTTAGGAGGAAACGAAAACATTGAGAACCAACATTAAAACTGCAATAGAAGAGGAAGGGGAACAAAGCAAATGCGCAAAAGCCAAAGGAAAAATTGTAAAGAAGGGGAAACAAGCCAAAGGAGTAAAGGCCAAAAACAAAACTGAAGGGAAAGCTAAGAAAAAGCAGCCATTAAATGAATCATCTCACACAGAAAAAACTACTTGCGTAGTGTGCTTAGAAGACTACGACGAAGACTGGATACAGTGCTCCAGCTGCCATGGGTGGGCTCATGAAGCCTGGGCAGACATTCCGGAATGTTTAGACGCCTATATGTGTGATCGGTGTTAGATGTTTTAAAACTGTCCGATGCTAGGGGTTCGAAGTGAAGTCTGTCCGGTACTAGGTGCCACTTTCAGAGACTGCGTTTATTTTCACCAAAGTTTAATTTATGTTTTTTAATACGTTTATGTAGAAGTTGCATTTTTGTTTATTTATTTTGATTTTAAAGTTTGTTGACTTATCTAAGTCGTAAATAAAGATATATTTTTCGAAATAGTTTTTTTAATTTTCCTAAAAACCTTAAGTGTCCGCCACTAGGGGACTTCCCCTTACATATCTTAACGTTTCCGGCTCATATCACACACATTATTCAGCCTTTAGACGTCAGAGTCTACAAAGCATTGAAATGTGCTTGGCAAAAAGAACTTTATCAGTACATGACTGACCATCCAACAGAGAAACCAAACAATAGTAATTTCCATGCGATTTCAATGTACCGGTTTGTATGGGCTTTGTCAGCCAAAAATATAAAAAAACGCCTTTAAAAGCTGTGTCATCATGCTTCTGAACAGAGACGCAATTCCAAAAGAAAAACTGGCACTATCACTTTTAACAGAGCAACTTGCAGCAGAGGCACCAGTCCAAAATGTCACTGGGGCTCCAGTCGGCAATATCATTGATTATGTTAGCCCAACAGAATCATCCGTTCTTCCCCAGCAGGTTCAATCTTCAGCAATTAACAGCATCCTGAAGTTTCCAAATCTTTGGCCTACTAACAAAACACAAGATCAAAATCCAGTGCAGTCTTACTCGTCACCAATAGGCCTACACCAATGGAGACTAAACCTCAACAACCCTCAGGAAAGCGACGTAGCCTTAACAAAACACTTCTTGATTCAGATCTTGGACCCTCAGGAACAGCACATTCAAACCAATTATCCGGCTCCCATGATGAGGACTGGACTTGCGGATCGTGTGCAGAAACATTTTCCATGGACGAGAAGAAGAACGGAAAGAAATGAATGCAATACTCATTCAGCCTCATTCCTTATAAACTCTGCCAAAGAGAACCAGTGAGTGACCTTGTTTACATGTGGGATGTATGTATTAATAGTAACGATCACGATGAGCCAAATATGGGATTTTAATGATCTTTTTAAGATGTAAAGATTTTTAATTATGTTTTTAAATACTCCTGAACTAATAACTATTTGTGAACAATTTATATAATCCCCTCTTTGGCATGCTTTTTCTCAAATAACTTATTATTTGATTACAATTGTGAAGATGTAATTTTTTAATGCTTTCATAACGCCTTTTATGCTATGATCTGATAAAAATTGTGCAAAAGATATTTTTTAATCTGGACATTATTTTTAAATAAGAAATATATATATTTTTTGTCTTATTTTAATCTATGACCAAATCGGTGACTCTTTACACCATAATAGGGCCCTCATCCCCAAATTAAGTAGCGATGAGGTGGATTTGGTATTTATCTAGGTCTACCTTAACTTATTAAAATTCAACAAAGCTTTCTACGGCAATATGTAAGTCACATATAAGGGTATATCACAACAAAAAATCCATTTAATAAAGTGCCTCAGGGACTGTATACTTCAGTGAACGTAAAATGTATCACTAAATTAGGTGACGTGTATGATGAGAGAAATCCAAATTATAAAATTAAGTTTTATAAGTTTATATAAAGTTTCAACTGGACAGGTTATTTATTAGAGGCGACCCGCAACAATGGACTCACAAACTAAGCGTTTTGTTCGGTTTACCGAGAAATTGGTGTTCAAATCATAATATATGTATTTAGTTATCTCCCTCCCCTAGATGATTATTACTGTTGATTTATTTATGCATAAATAATTTCTTCTTAGAAAACTTATCTATCACAAACGGCTAACGTATTTCAACGATTGTAAGATGCACCTTAATTTTTGAGTATAACTAACAGAAAAAAAAGAGATTTGATTCTTGGAAAATAAATAAAAATAAAACGCTAAAATATCATTAATTATCAAAGAAATATTTTGTATTACAGAATTAAATTTAGTTATAATAATAGTACCTTATTTATCAGTAAATAAGTTTCATATCTTCTTTCTGAATGAATGTCAGTCTGATTTTTCTGGGCCGTCAATTTCTGCATCTGAATCAGCATCAGATTCAACTTCACACACATAGTTTTATTCTTCTGAGCTGTATTGATCTTTACTATCACATAGTATATCGTCCTATAAGCCATCAAGAGCGTTGGTCGAAAAGAAGCTGCGATTCTAAGACGCCCCGCCATTTTTAGAGATGTTTAAATGAGGGGAAAAAAGTGTGTCTTAGAATAAAAGAAATACGTTCAAAATAAAAAGAAAGTTGTTGTTACATTTTTTTATTGATATTTTTGATCAAATGGAGTGACCAAAAAAACAATATTATAAGCACCAACTTTTAATCATGGTAAGAGTATTAATTTAAATATAAAACTCTCGTGTGTGAAGTCAGGATTTAGGATCGATTAAACAATCTGCTTTGTGACCTTTTATTAAATGCCAGAGTAAACTTGCAATATGCTAACGTCAATAAGGAGTCTCAAATTCTATTACTTATTTCTATCAGTGTAGCATGCATGACTCCAAGAAATTTTTCAGGTGTCACATGAAGGGGATAATAGTTCAGCCATAGCATCAATATGGTAGACAGGAACCTTTAGGAAACTTACTTTATTAAAGACAAAATTGATAACCGTATTCTATATTATAAGTGTTATTTCATATGTGTTGGAATTATCCAGGAAAAGTATTAGCTACAGATAACATGACCTGATGTACCTGTATTAAAATTGTTTCAGTAGCTTTTATAACTGTCAAAAAAGTTTCTTCCTATCTAAATCGGACTGTATACTGGTGTTGGAGCTTGAATAAAAAATAAAAACCCACAGATGTACCAGTGGTCACACAGTATTAGGTATCAGACCCACAATACACTGAATTGCCATTGATGAGTAGGTCAAGGTTTGAACCTTGCGGTAGTACACTGGGGGATGGTTATCGAAATGGGATGTTACAATGTGGGTTACCCATCTCTTATCCAAACTAATGCTGGTTTACTTCAGTTAACTTATCAATTCCTACACTCTAGATTTACTTGAAAAAATATGATATTAAACTTAATATAGTAGTTACTTAACTAAAAGGTGTTAACGTTGCTACCAAGTCATACCTTGATCTAGGCGGGCTATCAGATATTGGGACCTGCACGAACACAACAGAAGAGGTCAATAGAAAGTCGTGACTGATCGTGATATCTCCAAGATTCACATTCAGCGGCCACGTCTCAGTGTCAATCCTGAAATATTAAGTTAGAACCAACTATATAAATAGTATAAATTACATTTTAACGTAGCATACACTGTATTTTCAAAAAACTTTTCACACTGGGGACTTGTTTGTGTATATCGTGTCGTTCTAGGAATTCGGGCTATCCAATTAATAATGGAGTAAGGATGAGGTAGGTATAGTATGTCGTCACCGCGTCTTACTACCTGTTCAGGTTATACACATATATGATGATACTATTACTTTAATGAAGAAGGGCTGAGGAAGAAAGCAATGTAGAGGTATTTTATCTACATTTACATGGAAGAAGAGTGGAAAACCATTTAGGAAAAACCACCCTCAGTAGACCCGACCAGGAATAGAACCCTGATATACCTGTCATCAGCAGGCCAGTCTAACACGAGAGCGTTGCCTTACACCGTTGGGCCACTGAAGCGGATTGAGGTAGGTATAATTGAGGGGAAGTGTACCCATATTTGAGTGGAGGTAGAGTGGGAAAACATTTAAGGAAAATAAAACTCTTCGATAAACCAAGCCAAGACTCGAACCCCAACCAATCCCATCACCAGCTAACCAGACCAGACAAGGATGAAACCGTATCGCACGTGTCCACAGATGCAGGCACACCCGAGACTAGTTTTTATAAAGTGTACGTTTCAACATTAAAGTTATTAATGGCTTTCGCTAAGAGGTAGAAATTAGGAAGATGAATGAGAGGAAGTTCACCTTAATTAACTAGTGCGTGCACATTTTCTCTAAATCCACCCCCCTTTAGAGCTACCTGAGTATGTCGTTAATAATATTCGTGATAAGCTTACACAAAAAAACCTTTCCTTAGTGATGGATTAAATAACAAAGCTATTATATTAATTGATAATTACGGTTAAAGTCTCATCTAAATATCATATTCTTTAGACTGAAAAATGATACCTGGACACGAGAATCGAATCAGGGACCTTTTGCTTATTTCGCCAATACTTTAATAACTGAGCTATCCAGGAATGTCCAATGTCTATTTTAAGGCAGGGTCCTCCTAGGTAGCTGACGATTTCCGTACGTCCATTACAGACTTAGCCATAAAATATGAGTGGAGAATAATCCTGAGCACGGGACGATTTCTGGATGGCTCAGTGGTTGTAGTATTGGCGTACTAAGCCAAATGTCCTGGGTTCGGTTTCCGTGTTTAGGTGACCTTTTTCAAAATCCATTAGAAATTAGAAATTAAATGGTTGGTCGTGGAGCAAGTCGCCGGGGTTTAAAAGGTCACAACGACTGATCGCATGACCCGGCCGCCCAGTGCCCGGTGACCCTAATGTTTTAATACTTAAGACTCAGTTAAACATAATATAATGTGTAGCTATACATTTTAATTAACACAGCACATAATAATTTGTAATACCATGGTCATCGTAAGAGAGTCGGGTGGGTCAGCTAACAATTGCTAATATTTTAATATAAATATGAACATTACTGTCTACAGGTATGTTGTTTGTGGTGGACAATAGAAATAACAAAACCACATGGCGTCAACCCGTAAGTGAGCTAGCTATAACACCGACCGAGCGGCCGCTGAACGTTGGCGAACCTTTACAATATTGGAAGATTATTAACCGCACGGGATCCTTTTTGGGTGATTTTATATTTTGAGAACCACAGAAAAGAATGTGACATAATGTTTGAGTCGATTGGCTGAAACCTACCAGGTTAATGTTTTATGTATGTTTGAACACAAGCTCTAGAATTTAATCAAGCTATTGAATGTACTATCTGGGATTAGTATACTAAACAAAGAGGAGCTAGTATAGTGATTAACTATTTAACATTATCACAAACTAGGAGTACAGGGGAAAGAAGGGTAAGTTACATTACACACATTTTTCAAGACAATTACTTTTATATCTCAAATTCAATGAAGACCCCAGAAAATACATTTTTAGATCAATCTTCTTATGACAGATACCTCTTTTAACCATAATCTATTGTGCATTAGGAAGGTCTAACAGATGGCAGGACTATTTCTATTAGAGTTAAAATTGGACTTTCTCCCTTTTCCTGTGTACTTTTATTACAATTATAGCTTATGAGTATTGAATAAAATTAAGATAAATTAATATTAATTTAATACTCACTTCGGTGACCAAATGGTCTAAGCCAATACTCTCGCAATAGAATATACTGCCAATGACAGGGAGATCGTGGTTCAATCCCGGTCGGATTGCTGAAGGTAGTTTTTTGTAAATGGTTTGCCACCCTCTCTCTCTCTAAGCAAATGTGGGTACACATACTCTACATGCAATATTCCAGATCCATAAGCCATTAGCATAATTAACGCATAAGCGTATACCCCAAACGGATATTAAGATGCAATGTTAAAAAATCGTTTTTACTAAAATTATTCAAAAAAACACCACTACAAGATAAACATTCAGAACAGTTATAATATTATTCTTAAAATTGAAAAATGACACCTGAACCGGGAATCGAACCCGCGACCCTTGGCTTAGTACGCCAATGCTCTGACCACTGAGCTATCCGAAATATTTCCATGCCCAGGGCCATTCTTCACTCATATTTGCCTTTGGCTATTTGATTCTTAAATATGCAATCCCTCAGTTATAATAATTGTACAAGTGACAGCATTGAGCCAACTACCAAGTCGAAGGTGGCTGCATTATCTGATAGCTCGTGATCTTAATAAATCATACATTTGTAGCCAAAGATTTCCGCACGTCCATCATAGACTCTGCCTTAAAATATGAGTGAAGAATGACACGGGACGATTCCTGGATAGCTCAGTTGGCGTACTAAGCCAAAGGTGCCGGGTTATATTCCCGTGTCCAGGGGTCAATTTTCAATTTTCAGAATATAATATCTAGTCAGGAGTAATCCTCACTAAAAAGCATTAATAATAGCTTTGGCTATTTGATTGTTAGTTATTATCTTGTTCACGTAGTGTGGTTCTCACCTTGTTCTGGCTCCTACCACTTGGTGGATAGGCTGTCCCTGAGTCCCTAGGGCCGTGGTGTACAACAACTCCAGAATGTGTCGGGCAGGGACGCCGGTGCAGGTGTGATCAGTATCAGACACGTCACTCCAGTTAGTCTTGGTCGACCTGAAATAATTGTGACACTAAGGGACAAGCATATGTAATGCCATCCCCGGTATTTCAAGTGGTGACACAGAGAAATACGTAAGTGACTTAACCTAACAGGCTCTTAAACACAAACACAAAACACTCGTTATTATTTGATTTAAGTGAGAGGGAACAAAATTAATGGGTTATGTCTTAAATTAATCGCGGCGCAAAAACAATATTCGAAAATATAAACTTAAAATTGCGTGTTAGCAAAATATTTGCAACTTTTGTTTCAGTGCATAGTTTCTTTAGAAAGTAGCAACATTTGTAAATATTAAGATAATGTTTTTCAAATGGTTCTTGTTTTGAATCCCACAAGTAGCACCCTACGGTATCATCTTCAACGACAATTTTTAGAAAATTCAAACATTTTTTTTGCTGTCAACAAAACAATATTATTGGTGTTATTTCACAAGTATTGTTGATATCAATAAAAATTGACAACTTTAGGTAACTCACATAAATTGATGTATGAATACGTAGAAGTAGATCTGTATTTTCAAGCTGTCATATAAGGTTCTCCTTAGAAGACTTGGACTGTAGTTTATGTATCACGGCTTGAGTAAGAAAACGGCAAGAAAGATAGAATCTGACAATTACTAAAATTATTACTACTTCGTTTACGTATTCATTCTTAAAATCATGGGCTTTGCTGCTGTAATTTTTGATAGTTAATACCAATATCTACAAAATAATAATATTGTAGAAAAATGATATCAATGTTGACCTCAAAATATATGTTTGTGTTTTCCAAATTATTCTTTCTACGGATGACAAGTTGTCTTAGTTAGGGAGGTTGGAACACATTTTTCCTTGAGGAAAGCAAATCTCTAATCTCCATAGAATTGGAATGAATCTGATATGATAATAATAATAAAATAATATTTAGCACCGCGTCTTACTACCCGTTCGGGTTATACGCTTTAAGTACTAATTACTCTAATGGATTAGGAATTGGGAAGGTTGAATTATAGGAAGTGAACCCGCATTTGCGTGGAGGGAGAGTGGAAAACCATTTAGGAAAAACCACCCCCAGTTCACCCGACCGAGATCCGAACTTCGATCTCCCCGTCCTCAGCAGTCGAGCTCAACACGACAAGCGCGTTAGCCAACTACGCCACCGAGGCGGGTGAATGAATCTGATATGGTTCTGAAAATATTTTAACGTTCATCTTGTTTGTAATCCATAATATCGTGATTTTTTTATGAAGATATTTGTAGCATCAGGTGACCTGGCGGTTCAGGGGTAAGGTGTCAAACTTCTGTGCTGGCGGCCAGGGTTTAATCCTTCGGTCCCGGCACAGATTTATCTGATTACCAAACCCTTCCTTCACCTCTGACAAGACATCTTATGAATGTGGGGAATGCCAGGCCTTCACCGTGGTTCAGATTCCACGTTAAACTGTAGGTCCTTCATTTCATTTCACAATCACCCTACCATTACACATTAGCGTAAATGCGTATAACTCGAATGGGTAGTAAGACGTGGTGCTAATAATAATAATAATAATTTTGTAACATCCCTGGCTTTGTGATTACTTCATCCGACTATTTTCAGACCAATTTAATCCTTTGAGAACTTAACGTATCGGATGCGAACATCAAGAGAGGGGCAGCGATAGATCTGATGAGCCACGCAAAGCCGTTACAAACCCCAAATAAAAAATAAAAAAATCTCGTTACGAGTGTCTGTGAAACTGAAAACGCATTAGGATCCTGGTAGAAAGAACAATTTAGAAAATATCAACATATTTCTTTGCTGTAAGCTTGATTGTAATAATTTATTATTATTATTTTTTATAGACCACACTAATGCTCAACCTTTCAACCTATGATGACGCAAGCAAACACATGCTAGTATCCACAAAGCATTCACTTAGTCAAGTTCTTGCATAAAGCCTTGAGCATTGCAAATATTTCATGGCTATCTCAAAACAAGAAGAGATATAATTATATTAATTTTAATGAGCATGGGAGCATAAAAATATAACGACACACAAATTATAAACTAGCTTAGAATTTTTTCTATCGCCAATTGGCACGAAAATGTTGAGGTTTGGAGGCTTTATTTCTTTTCTGCCCCAAATTTTACTCTCCATCCGGGCTATACCCATGTAATTACATAAATGAGGTAGAGATGAAAAATATGTATTTTAGAGTAAGTGTACCTACATTTTCGAGGAGGAAGAGTGAGAAACAATATAAGACAAATCACCCTCAATAAATTTAACTGGAATTCAAATTTAGAACTTCTCATCACTGGAAAGTCCGATCAGGTTAAGCCTTAACCCACGTACCTACCTACGTGGGAGAAGCACATATATATTTGAATATTGCGAAAGAGGCGGGGGAAGACCGGTTTCGGAAATAAATAAATTCTTTCTCATATGCTCGAGTTTGAAGGGCTGTAAGAGGCAGACCACTACCACCTTACCCTGTATTGTATTTGGATCCAGCGCTACTTGTTTTAAAATGAGACTAGTCAGAGGAAAAGGGAGTTTGGAGGGTTTTAAGGGGCAAACGACCCCTTTATACTGTCTTGTATTTGGACCCTGAGTTACTTGTTTAAAAGAGAAAGACAGAGCACCGTCTAGAGTAGGATTGAATTACATGACCCGTTCCACTGGAGATTTATTGGATCCCGCGGATCCCTCGGTAAGGCTGGACTTCGTTGTGAGGGCTGCTTGAAACGACATATCTTTGAACGAGTTAGGGCCTGCCTGTCCCTATGTCACTACTAACATCCCTGTTCACCATTCCCCTTTTCTGGGAGATTTTATAGGGTAGCGCCAGGGAATTTAAATCAAGGAAACGGGGCTCGAATCAAGATGAAATACGTGGGGATCTAATCAGTTATTTTTAAAAAGGTGTCATGCCAAAATAAATTATTCCCCAAAAAGGCCAAATTATCACTCATATAATTGATTTAAATATTCTTTTAACCAAATTGGTGGGCCGTGGACTAAACGTCAAGCTCATATAGTCTGATACTCCGGTAGAAGGAATATCTGGTTTCAAATCCCGGCTGGGTGTAGGCTACTTGAGGCGTATTTTTCCCCGAATAGTTTACACTATCCTTTCACGCAAATGCGAGTACACTTCCTCTAAATTATAAATACAGCATCTCTGTTTCATTTGTGTATCTTACTATCCAATCGTGCTATAAGCATATATTTACTAACCACGCTAATGGGCTATAAATGAGGAAGATACTATTTAAAGAAAATATATTCGTACTAACGCGGAGGAATAGTGGGATAACATTCAGGGAAAAAATACACGCTAAGTATATTCGACAGGAATTTGAACCCCAACCTCCCCGTTAATGGAATAAACGAGCTTGATATTTAGAGCGTTTACCCACCAATGCGGGTATTAGGAGAAGCCCGGGCAGGTAGTAAGACGCAGTAAAAAAATATTACTCCATTTTTATAAAAATAATAATAAATAAGGTATGCTATAAACGTAAATGAAATTATCTTCTGAGGTTTGAATTTTAGTCGGATATAAAAGGGTTAATTTATACATCTTATCACCAAATTAATCAGGGTGTATTCCCTTTTAAGTTACACTTCCAATCCCTACTTCTTTGAGTAAGTAATTAATTGTTACCATTAATATATTCTGCTTTAAACACTTATAAACATAGGTCGGTACAACTGGAACTATAGCGACTCTGTTGTATAAAAATAGATTCCCATGAGGGGTGTCGAAAAAATCTGTTATTTCCTGTTTTATATCGACTTTTTAGCCCAAATAGAACTGACATGGTCTTAAATTTAACATAGGGATGTTTTATTATATCCTACATAAAACGATTCTAATTATTTTGGGAACATTCTGTACATCTTACCAAAATCGTTAGATACCGTTACTCCGTAGCGTTCACCAATTAAATGGCTCAACATAATTTTTTTGGAGATGAATTTCAGACTCTGAAGGGAGACGACAGGCAACGTATTGAATAAAATGGATGGTTAGTGGGTTTGATAGACTTACTGGCTCTTAAATAAATGTAATGAATATTTGCGCATCAAGGATGAAAACATTCACCTTCTATCTGTACATGGGAATACTTTAATGATTGGATTTAAAAAAATCAATATGAAAAGCCTCAACATGTTTACAAACGCTGTATCTCTCCATGTATTATATAAATATCATTACAGGGTGGTTACAAAGTCTTTACACATAGGTAAATACACAGACACATAAATATAGGCAAATTTACGTGTTAATATGTATTTTTAATACATAAAAAATAATGTTAGGAGATTAAAATATGACATTGCATTACATGCTAAGTGTGTCGTTCCTTCTTGAGAATGCGAAGTTCAACTAAGTTCATTAGCACTGCATCCCACATTAATCTTCGCGCAGCCATCCATGATGCGTTGCTTTAGATCATTGATTCCCAAACCTAGGGTCACGACCCGAATAAGGGTCGCAAGGATGTTATCGAGGGATTGCGGGAAGGTCTCGGAAATTTTTTTTGGTCAAAAATGATGAAATATCTCTATTAGAAATTCATCATAATACTCAGAAATTATGAAGGATTGCTTAAGTCTGATAAAAACCAAATGGTGCGAAACAACATTAATATACACTTGACATACGTTCGAGTCGGCCACGCTTTGCTATACCAATACTACAATACGGTGTTACCAGCGTTTTCCACTACCTGTCCATCCATGGTGAGTTGACCGGGTTTATAAACCAGTACTTCTGCCTCCATACCATTCTCTCACACATTGTATTGCATGTTATCTCCCTTCTCAGTTATCTTTGTCAGGAATATGTGAACCAAGAAAGACCATGTTCATATCGTTCAGTATTGATGTTGACACATCTGAAGATTCGGGGCTTACTAAATGTTATTCACTGAATTAAAGTAAATTAGTTGAATGTAATAACTGTTCTATAATGTCCTCAGTTGTTAAACCAATTCAGAAGCTGTAGAGCAATTAAGTATTTTACTGTGGTAAACACCAAACAAGTGTATTCTGCTTAGCCCCAAAAATGTTATATGTAAGTGAACAAAGGAGGGAGGGTTATCTATGTTTAGTAATTTTTTTTAAGGTGGAAATGTAGGGAACGCGAGTTTAGGCAGCGTTTTTTTTTGCAGTTTTTATAGAAAAAACATATTTTTGGTCAAAATAAATAACATTTTGTTCCAGTAGAAACATAATAGTTTAATCTTTTTCACGAGGTTATATAAACAGTTGTAGAATAGCGGCATTAGATGGTTAACTTTTTAGAGGATGATAGAAAGTTGTCATTAAATTCCAGGCTACCCTTAATAGATAGTAAACAACTGTTGGTTGAGGTTATCATGTGAAGAAAATTGAACTTGAAACTTTAAAATTAGGATTTGACGTCTTAAATGACCTAAGTCCAAAGTTCTATTCAATTCCGGGCTTTGGCCATCTCCAAACAGCCAAACTTAGGATTGTGCAATTACTAAACGAACAAAGCTTGAAATAACATTTTATTTCGTTTCTTGACCAGACCGAGCAGGTAGCGCGCACCTAATTTTGAGCAAGAACATGAATTTAAGAGGGTAAGTGGATCTCATTGCTATGCAAACAGAACTGGACAGATATTACAAATTTATTTTAAATTATCAAGGCCTCATGAAAAAAAATAATGTTTTTTTAAAGTATAAACTAACCTAACCTAGCCTAGCCTAGCCTATACTAACCTAGCCTAGCGACTGTATTTTCAACTTTGGTCGTTTAGCAATTTCACAATCCTAGGTTTGGCTGTTTGGAGACGGCCAAAACCCGAAATTAAATATTACTTCGGGCTTTGGTCTTTTTAAACATCCAACCCTAGGATTGAGCAAAAAATCCTTTCATTGGCCGTTTTATGGCGTTGGGTCCAACATCTATATTAATTACGCTTATGTGGTAAGCATGAGGAAGGTATAAATTAAAAGTAAATGTACCCACATCTTCGTGGAAGTGGGGAGGAGATAGAGAGAGTGAGATAAACTATTAGTAAAAAACACCCTCAGTACACCCAACCAAGATTCGAGCCTCAATCTCCCCGTCAGATTTTTCGAGAACCGAAGCTTTTTTCCCTTTTTTAAACCACACCACAATAGCGCGTGGACTACATGTCGGGCTAATTTAGTACGTTTCGTTAGTGATGGGAAGGTCAAATGTGTTTTCCTAAATGATTTTTCAAGCTTTCCCCACGCAAAATATGTGTACATTTCTTAAAATCATACTTTACCCATCTTTATCCTATTAAGGTAGTCAAATTTGTATAGTCCAAGCGGGCAGTGAGATTATTGCGGTACTTAACAAGAACTTTAACAACGACAAAATTTTAAAATCACAATATTTACAAACTATCTTGACTTAGCACACTATGTCTAGCACTACACACCCGCCACTAGAGCCTAAATATTTATAAAATGTAAATCATTATATAAAAATAATACATTTATAAGTGAACATCCCCGGAATTGTGCCAATGCGTTACCTAGAATTGTAAACAGTCACCCTAACTACAAGGGCGGAGAGCAATCTAATCACGCAAATACTTGATTTACTCGTTGTGTTCGCTGGCTCAGTTATAAAATATGAACCTCTCTTCATACCACGTCCTGCACACTAATGAACCAGGCGAATCGGAGTGACCCGCTATAAAATACCCACAGGGGAAAAGTGATATTTTTGCTTCTGCGCACGAGACCAACATTAAATGGTGGTTGTTCATATGTTTAGAGGAAAAGCATTTGATAGTTTGGCTGTTTAGTAACTGTTATCTAATGAACTGGTGGACATTATCTAAGGATACATGAGGAAAAAAAGGACTAAAATCACAATACACCCGTTTTCTAGGGCAACTCTTACATCTAAAACCCCATACGGACCCTAGCCAATATTTAAAAAACAACAACATAAAAACGACAGATACGTATTTAACCATAATCTAAAGTGCATTGGAAAGGTATTATGATTGCCTAACAGATGGCAGCACTAACTGGACTTTCTACCTTTGTTCCACGTACTCTTCAAATGTTTGTTATTCAATTGAAAACAAAAACTAAATAAAATGAGAATGTTATATATTACTATTTTTAATAAATTGCAATGAATATGGTTTCAATCTTATTTAACAGACAGAAAAAACTCGGCTATTGTGGTCGGTAATATTTTACCTCGGATTAAAAATATACACAAAGTTCCATTCAATGTACCGCCGCCCTGCAATAAGTATGCGAGGTTAAAGATGCCATCCTACCATTGGAAGCGCTTGACTTCTTGCTCATAATCAGCTGTTTCTAATAATGACCTTACATACGTGCTATTGCACAACTACCATAATTCCCCGACCCCCCTTTTTCAGCACTGCTTGTTACTACCTGTTTGGGTTATACGCTTATGCACTAATTACGCCCATGGTTTTTAGCAATTATGAAAGTTAAATTCAGAGGAAGTGTACCCGCATTCGCATGAAGGGAGAGTGGAACGCTATTGAGGAAAAACCACCCCCAGTACACCCAAATGAGATTCAAACCTCAATATCCCCGTCATCGGCAGTTTAGTCCACTGCAATAGTAGTGCCTTAGACCACACGACCAATGAAGCGTGTTTACACCTCTTCTTATGTCTAAGGTATGAGAAAACGCTAGTTTTGCTTTTCAAATTCATTTTTAAGGATGTTATAAGTTTTGAAATGTCTAATTCAAAAGTCAAATCTCTTTAGCTTCGATTTTGACAGCCGCAATAGTCTTCGTGTCTTCGAAACATTTCGAAAGAAGAAGAAGACTTGGAAACCCGCCTCGGTGGCGTAGTTAGCTAACGCGCAAGTTTCATCTTGAACTATACTGCCAAGGACGATGAGATCGAGGTTCGAATCTCGGTCGAGTGAACTAGGGGTGGGTTTTCACAATGGTTTTCCACTTTCCCTCAAAGCAAACGCGGGTTAACTACCTATAAATTCAGCCTTACCAATTCCTAACCCATTAGCGTAAATAATTAGTACTTAAGCGTATAACCCAAATGGGTAGTGAGACGCTGTGCAGGGTTAAAAAAATGGTTATATTATTATGAACAAATTTGAAATATCTCACTAAATAACATATGACATATTTCAACACAAGATAATTTTTAGAACATCTAATAAACAGGGTTTTAACAGAGACTTGATATTAAATGAGCTCAATAACGTAAGCGTGGATAAAATCAGCTATTTCCGCGTAAAATAATGTGTAGTGACAAGAGCTGACCGCAAACAAGCAGGTAGGGGTGAGAGGGTCGTTGCCCTTATAGTTATACTGGGACAATACTCCCTCCTCTAGTGTTCGTCAAGACAGAAGAGTTGATGGCACATTCCGGCAGCCATCTAATGTGAGCCCTGGCCTTGGAGCGGTGACTAGAATGGTAATGTATGTATTGTACGTGAATGTGGAATAAAGATAGTTTATTATTGAGTTGTTGTAACATAGTATTTTATATTTATTTAGTGTGTTTCCTAGTGGATGTGCTCTCAGAACAATGACATATTTATACTATGACTATTATTTGCTGTGTGTTTTTGTGCGTGTTTATTATCTGCTAGTGCGGCTGAATGACACTCTTTCCTCTTTAGCTACTTGTGACGGTATTTATTTATTTGGCGCTATGGCTGGTTCAACTTTGTTTCTGTCCAAATTTAGCGGGGACATGGATGAGTCATTTGAAGACTGTCTCTTTACTTTCGAGCTCCTGGCCACAACTAACGGGTGTAAGGAGGAAGGAAAGAAGATGGCGTGTATATTGTAAGACTATGGATTAATGGAGCCGCGTTTTGGGCGTCATTTTTACACTATGGAATCAATCGCCCCGCTTCGGGCGTCGAGTGAAACACTACGGATTAATTCCCTGATATAATAATGCTGTGATGATGTATAGGTTGTCTATAGCTCCGTGATCGAGCGCCTATCATCAATGTACGGAAATATATCGTTTAGCCAGCTGTCTATAGCTCCGTGTTCGAGCACTAATTAAATCGGTATATTAATAAAATTGAATAAAGAGAACTGTTGATGGCTGTTTATTCACACACGGTTTATTTAAATGACACTTGTTAATTACTTATACATATTCCAATTAAATGTTTTATATCACTGGACACTTGTGATATTAATGTACGTTATTTTATACTGTGTTAGACTGACTGCGTTGTGCGTGGGCTGGATCTCGGTGCAGATGTTTGGATCCCGGAGATGCCTTAAACATACGCACAATGGTTTATATAGGACATACCTCTTGACTGTTTCTCCCCTGGTCAACAGTGTAAAAACCAACTAATTGAAAGAGTACTGGCGACAGGTTTTTGTGAAGGCTAGCTTCTTATTGGTATAGGGAATATGCGTCTTCTGCCAAATAGCCCCTACTGCGAAGTTGTTCCTCTTGACAGGAATTGACGCAGTTATTCTTTTAACAGAAAAGATGGTATAAAAAATATATTTTAGTGGTGAGATCCTTTTCACTTTGTTTCTGAGAAGCGCGTGTTTCTTCATGGATGAATATCAAAAGGATACTCTACATACATTACTTTAAATAAAAATTACCTTCATCCATGACTTTTTACATAATTTAGAGTTAATCCAAACCAATATCATTACAATATTTGTTGAGACTACAGACAGCTTAATGAACTGAGTGTTAAAGATGCTATCGATTGCCACTTATGGATGGCATACTCGAGGGTTTTTCAGGAACAACAATGTTTTCATCGCTTTAAATGGCAGCCGCTTATCATCAAGTCGAGATAGCACCATAAGATCGTCCTAAAGCAGCGTTCGTGAAAGCAGATGACCTCTACAAGTTTAACGCAATGAGCTATGGCCTATGTAATGCGCCAGCTACTTTCCAACGCCTCATGGATTTGGTGTTAACAGGTATCACGTGGAAAACTTGTATGGTGTGTCTAGATGATGTAATATTAAGGAGTCGGGATGATAAATAACATGTGGAATCAAGATTTTACACGAATACGCGATACTGACCTCAAAGTCGAACCTCGTAATGTCAAATTATGCGTGAAGATTGTTATTAACTTTTGTAAACGAGGGTAATTTAATGAAATATTATATTTTGAGAAGATGAATGGGATAATTATAAGAAATGCAATCGGATTAACGTGGAATTTGGATGGGATAGCTACACTTATGAGCACTAAGCCGTAGACTGCGTGCCTACAATATAGGCCATGGCCAACCTAAACATAGGTTATCTAGTAATTCGTATTAAATTAGTTTTAAAATAACCACTTCCTACAGATATTCGTAGTTACTAAACTAGTTAATAGTTTATATGTGAATTGGTTTAACAATGGTCAATCCATACACAATCGGCATCCTGTAATGTCATTATTGATTAAGAAATAAAAATATATACTTTTTTATTTTATATTTAAAGTTTTGAATATATTATAATAATAAAACAATCAGCGATTGGGATTTTAGTGCTTAAGGGAACGTATCAACAGAGCGGGTTGATTTCCACATTTAGTTTGATTAAATATTAATTTGATGGTATGAGAAAATTACGATGTATAATGACATTATTTTATAAAGTAAAAAATTACATGTTTATATAATCTCCATTTTATTGAACAATGTCCGGCTCTGTGGTCTAGTGGTCAGAGTTCCTGACTACATGTCTTGAGGCTCCGAGAGGTCTGTGAAGATGTGGAAATGTAACAGGGTCAAACTCAGCCTCGCGAGGACAAATGAGGGGCTACCTAAATAAATAAGTAGCAACGCCGGTATAAAAAACTGAGATAAACGGCCAGACACCTTCTATCCGTAAATGTTAACATTATTTTCGCCAAAAGATGGCGGCCACTCGGTATAGCCAGATTGCGGGCTACAGCCTTAGAGGTTTTTTTAAATTGAACAATAACATTCACTACTCTAAGCTATTTTGTTCAATCTGGTTTCTTTATGTTATTTTTAATTATTTCAAACCCGCTTCTGTGATCACATGGTCTAACGCGCTAGTCTCGCAGTAGACTAGGGTACTGATGACAAGGAGATCAAGGTTCGAATTTCGATCGGGTGTACTGAGGGTGGTTTTCCCCTCTACCTTCGTCCAAAAGCGGGTACACTTCCTCTAAATAAAACCTTCCTAATCCCTAAAACCACTAGCATAAATAGTAGACTACATAAGCATACAACCAAGACGGTTAGTAAGACGTGGTGCTAAAATAATTTAAAAAATATTGAAAAAGTAAAGTAGGCGCTGATACTAGCCTCTTAAGTGTCTTAAACATATTTTATTATTTATTTAACTTGTTCCTCTTTCAATTAAATAGGCTATAGCATAGTTGGAAAATGAAACCTGGACACGGAATTATAGCCTGTGACGTTCTGTCTTCGCGTGCCCATGCTATTCCAGTGAGTTTCTGGTTTGGTACGCTGAGCAAAATAGCTCCTGGGTTCCATCTTCGTGTTAATGTGCGATTTTAAAATTAAGTTTCATTTAATTGAAAGATGTATCCAGATACGGCTGTATACGTAACAAAATTTAAACTGATTTTTACCTTCATCGTTGTTTCAGCTGGTACCTTTATAATTGCTCTTGTATCGGCGATACGTATGATCTTTATATTTTTGTGTGCTTTATTTAGTTGAAATCCAATATATGATAGTTAATAATAGAGTTAGCCGCACCGGTGGACACGCGGACTAAATGTGAGGCTCAACCAGTCTGGCTCGCTGGTAAATGGGAGGTCGGGGTTCGGGTTCCAGGATTGTGCACTGGGGTTGTTTTTACTGAATGGTTTGCCACACTCCATCCAAGAAAATGTGGACACGCTTTCTTTATATTCAAAATTCCTCTTCCCTAAAACACTAACGTAATCAGTACATAAGCGTACAAACCAAACGGGCAGTAAGATACGGTGCTAAAAAAATAAAAATAAACATGCACGAAACAAATTCCATCAGTTTTTGTTTTAATGTTTTTAATCAAGTATTTAAATTACCTGATTATTTATTATTTTATTTAAATTCTTTGACATTTACCTGTTATATTTTAAAACTAACAATTTACTGACTTTTTCACATTTTCCTTTTTTTTCCCCCAGACTCTTGACACAATAGAAAAATATTTTGCACCGTTTATTATCAATGAAATAGAATACTATGGTAAGTAGCTTCGGCCTTTTACGACAGTTTGAAAATGTACTAAAAACATTTAACTATTTTCATCCATCTCGCAAATATGTTTAGCAACGTTGAAAAGGTAAGTCAAATAATACCAAAATTTTCTTACTAGTGGACAAATTTGACAACTAGAGATTTTCTTAAAGGAGCTCAAAATAAACGTGCATTCGTAAGAAATTCAAGCTATAGACCTACATTACTTTAAAAAGCGAATAAAATATTTTATTTGGGATATAAACGGATCCATTTCAAAAATAATAATTTTAAACTGTCATAAACGACCAGAACTACTACAAACCAGTGTCCGACTTTCCATTGCCTTCTCGTTTTGTTGCTAATCATATCATAAACTTCTATTGAGAAGTAAAAAAGAAACACACATTCAATGACTTGATGTTTAAATGAAAGTTTATAGTGGAGCCACCACACCATTTTTATCTTGGACTTGAACATGAATACTGATTTTTTCAATCAAGTTCTGGCTCCATTGTACGTAGATGGTATATAAAGTACCGCGATAAAGATATAGCTAGTTATATTTTCCCTCTCGTTTAGCCGCAGGTAGCATATACCAATTATACCATAGACAAGAAACGCAGGGCCAAAATATTGAGTTTAATTTTTATAGGTCGTTATCTACCGAGAAACAATAGTTATTTTAGCTCTTTCTAGTGACCGCTTCGAACGTTAGTGTTTGTATTTTTGTTTTCCTTAGAAGCGTCATATTACTATGGTAACCAGACTATTAATGTGTTGCCTGTACTTACTTTCATTTTAATTATTCATTGCTAAAAATAAAGGTATATCTTGAATGTTGCAAGATTAATAGGGCGAGGAAAGGGGAGACTTTCACAATAGATTTACAACATACTTTGACAGTACATAAATGCAGGCAAAAGCACAACCAATTGCTATATACGGTGCAGTACAAGTTCTTGCAATTATTGTATTTTCAGGTTTCAACAAACCTTTCCGAACCACTAAAGTTATACACTAATTTTCTATCAAATTGACATATCTGATTTAAAGTTACTAGATCTACAGTCACGTATTCATACGTCAGGTCACGCCATATTCAGCTGATACTTCTGATAGTTATTATATACTTATAAACTAACACTAATAATATAGTAAATCGTATAACAAAGGACACAAAAAAAATTAATTTTTATTTTCTAAATGTGCTCTAAATTTACACTTGTAAGAAAATCAAGGTAGCGTATAGTATAGTAGCCCCCATGGCTTCTTTGGTGCTGACTGACAGCTCACAGCTGACAGCTGACGGCTTGGAAAAGTTACCAGGCCAAATTATGTATCCCTACGCCGACCCATATGATCTGCAAAAAACATGTTTTTAGCAGCTGTCAGTCAGCACCAAAGAAGCCATGGGGCTACTGCAGTAAGAAGCAGTGTTCAATTTAAAAAAATAAAAAATAAGGGAAGTTGAGTGTCAGTGGGTTTAGTTCTGACCCAAGAGGTCAGAGTTCGAATATTATAGGTCAGGTTAGATAAAATGCAATCTTTTGTTTTAAAGTATTTCGTACAAATTTTAATGTACTAGTTTTATGGTGGTTGGTGGTCCAAATAAAAGAACACTAACTTTGAAAAGTATAGATCATATTTTGATTAAATTAGATGTATAGTACCATGCATGACTGAAATCACGATTTAAGAAACTGCTATATTTAATTAAAATTCAATAAAATATTTTTTCTTTAAACTTTGTACAACGTTAGTTTAATAAAAATGGGTCACAGAAACATAATTATAGAAAATTAATAATTAAAAACAAATTCATTTTAAACTCAAATAAAGTTTGATTTAAATGCCCTTTAACTGGTTAATATGGCGCACATCAACAAAGTCATAAAATATAGATTAATTTTAATATATAGGCGGCCGCCTAGATAAGTGAGAAAGTATCAATTGCTATCAGGCCACACGGCTTAAAATAGAATGGTCTGTGTCGTTTTATGGAACTACTTCTTTATTTCCTTTAAGCTTATGCTCCATTTCAGCCTTCCCCTACAACCACCCTTTGTAATATAAATAAGAAAGAGGGGAAAGAAAACTACTTAACTTCATATTTCAAGGTAGAGAGGAGAATTCGCTGCTTGTTCTCAAATATCTTAACTTTTTCAGTTGTTAGTTAATACAAAAATAATGTAATTTTTAGAAGAAGACTAACTCCAGGGTCCTTTTTCATCAAGTCTAAGCCCATAGCTCCCCAAATATGCTTGAAAAGTCATCAAAAATAATCTAATATCACATTTTCACACATTTTATTATTATTATTATTATTATTAGCACCGCGTCTTACTACCCGTTCGGGTTATACGCACTTACGCTAATGTGTAATGGTAGGGTGATTGTGAGATGAAATGGAGGACCTACAGTTTAACGTGGAATCCGAACCACGGTGGAGACCTGGCATTCCTCACATTCACAAGTTGTCTTGTCAGAGTTCACACATTTATTTATATTAATAAAACTATAAGGTTGATAAATAAAAGAGCCCTGTAGGAATTTTTCGACTTTATTTTGGGGAGAACCAAATTTGATATCAGGCATTGTAGAAATAGATAATGCGTTAAAGATGAACGTCTACGTGGCAATTTTTCGCTTTCCGAGGCAGCCCCCTTCGAGCAACCCATCATGCGTAGTCCGAACTCGAGGTTCGGTCGGGATACACTTTGTAGCCGATGAGTCAAATATTACGGGCGTAAAGTCACCCTCCGACAAGATTTAGAGCCAAAGCCAGACGCGACCATCACCTGGGAACAGCCTTCCTTCGACACACCGTCACATGACGTCAAATTATTGACATCGGCCATACTTAAAGCTCTCACATATCACAGTTTTTCAACCTCGGTAACTCACCACGAACTCTGGATTGGTAGTGTTCACGCAAGATCTCACTTACCAAAAAACAGAAATTATCACGAAAAAATTAGAAAAATAATATTATTTTAATGTTATCCAGAGGGTCTGGAAATATTGAGGATAATACACAAGAATCAGACAGCAGTTCAAGAATGATGGAAAACATAATCCAATATTTTAAGATTTTAATTATTAGAAATTGCTGGATAAAACGCTAACTAACATCGTTATAGCTTTATAAATAATAAGAACTAACTCTCAAAAAATAAAAAGATCTTGATTTTATGTTCTGAAACATCCAAGATAGTTATACATATATATATATATATATATATATATTAGGGCTGGGCCGATGCCGATTATTAATCCGATCATCGGCGGACTATCGCATAACCAGCGATTCCGATGATTGGGGTTTGAATCTCTGATCATTTATGCCGATTATTCAAAATGTGTGGGTATATTTTAAGTCCTGAAAATATTAAAAACATTTTTTTATCCCTTTTCCTTCGTTTGTAATCTTTCAATAATTAGCTTTATCTTAGCGACTTACGTTTGCAATAAACAGCACATCCAACATTCTAACAAAATATATCAAAATAAATATATTTACCATAGGCCTTTTTCTAATTTATGCACGTTATTAGAAATAAAAAATACTCACAAGTAACACATTTATTAACCATCATATAAAATGTTAGCAGATCGGCATTATTTTATATCGATTTGTTAAAAATAGTTATAAAATGAAATATCAGACGCAAGAATAATGTGCATACGCACTACATCTGTTTTACATGTAAAGAGATTTTATTTTTTTAATGCTGTTTATTCAAAATGTATGGGTATATTTTAAAATCATAGGTCATAAACATTAAACATCAATTTGAAAACTAAAAGATAAATTTAATAATCTATTCCCACGTACATAAACACAACTTCTATTTTTAGTTTACAATAAACGGGGTAACCAACGATCCTAAAATAACAAATGAGAATATGTATTTTTACCGTAGGTCTTATTCCAATTTATGCAGATGCACATTATTAGAAATAAAAACGCCCACAGGTAACAAATTTAATAATCATAAAATATTAGCAGATTGGTGTTGTTTTACTTAGATTTGTTAAAGATGCCCAAAAAATGAAACATTGGACGTACGCACATGCGCACATTTTGTTTAAATGGAAACAATTTTTCTTTTAATGCAAGTACAACCCTTTTTTTTAATGAACGCTATTATCAAATTTTCTGTTTATTATTGAGATTTGTTTTTGTTTAATGACAGGTTCAGTTGTCTTAGCAGTAACAATAAGAAGGAATACTTAAACAACCTTTACATTTTAAAAGTTTCTATTTACATGTTATTAAAACAAACCTATATTGGACATTATAAAACTAGTAAAAGTAACTTTTTATTTGCTTTAAGAGTCATTTTACTTTATAGACACATAAAAATTGGAAACAAAAATAATCGGTATCGGTGATCGGCCTAATCGGCAACAAATGATCGGCATCGGACTAATCGGCAAAATAGCTGATCGGCCCAGCTCTAATATATATATATATATATATATATATAAAGTATATCAGTGGATATAAAGGGTCGAGTGGTGGCCATTTTAACAGAGATTCTATTTACCCCCTCAACACCTGTTTCATCATCTACTCTAATTGTATTTATTTATTTATTTGAGGTATTTAACGTGAACTTTCTGAACTGACTGATTGTACCAGCACATAATCATTTCTAAGAGTCAGAAAGGACCTGCCAATTTTGCCGGGAAAGGTATTTTCACATAATTGTTATGGTTCTTTTACATGCCACACTCAACAAAGGATCAACGGCTTTCCTTACCTTCCGAAGGAAGTTGTGATACGCATTTTTATAATTCAAGAAAATCCGTTGACCCCAGGTGGGTTTAAGCCCATGACCATCGGGTCCTAATGCAAGCATTTTACCCCAAGACCACTGAGGTCAACCATTAAAATCTTGACGTATGTAATACTTGGTCGACACCTTCACCACTGAAAGCTAAGTTCCGTTAAGAGGAGAGCGAACAGCACTTTGCAATCCTCAACTACCCCATCACCTGCAGTCAAAATTTCGTCCACTGTCAGACTAGAATTCTGTCAGAGAGATGCCACAACCATCGAGCACACCCGTCGAAACCTCAGGATTGGTCGTAATCGATTCTATAGCTGGTGACATGCACCTCTTGAATAAAATGTCAGCTTCCATCAAAAACTCTGCCTTACTTGATTTCTCAGTCTCCTTCTCCACAAATGTTGATACATTTTCTCTAAGACTCAACCTTCCTCATCCCTAACCATATAAGTGTATGAGGATAGCCCATACAAATAGTAAGATGGGGTGCATAATATAAATACAATTTAGAGATGGGACGCTCAAATTAATCGAAACTTATGGCCTTCAAGAGATTAGAGATTTGTAAAAAATCTCAAAAAAGTTTCTCTAATACAATTATGAAGACATCGACATCAAATAACAATTTTAAGCACTTGGTAAAAGAAATTATATAAGCTTGTGTAGTTGGAAGAGAGAGTAACATGCACACATATAAAATAAAATAAACGTGTATTATTGTATTATAAAAGTGTTCTTTTTTTAGCACCGCGTCTTACTACCCGTTCGGGTTATACGCTTATGTACTAATTACTATAATGTGTTAGGGATAAGGAAGGTTGAATTTAGAGGAATTTTATCAGAATTTGAGTGGAGGGAGAGTGGTAAAACATTTAGGATAAAACAATTTTCAGTGCAGCCGACCGGAATAAAACCCCAATTTCCCAATTATCGGCAGCCATTCTATTGCGAGAGTAGCACCTTATACCATGAGGCCACCGAATAGGGTGGTTAACTTATTGTTTTTAATATTGTTGCTAAACATTTCAACTCATTAACCCTGTCAAATAATATGTTGTTCGCAGTAATATCTACATTATCGACCCCAATCTATGTTTTCTTTCTTTTCAGCATTCGCTGCTCTACCTATTTCCTCACTAGCTCACGTAAAGTGTCAACAAGAAAAGCAAAGTTGTGCAACTGGCCATACAATATGAAATGCAACGAGCCCATGTTCCTTCCTATCATCTCTCTCATCCCCCATATGGTCTGATTATGACATGAGTTTAATTTTTTTCGTAAAAAAAAAAGGACAACCCGTGGAAAGCCAGCCTCTCCCTCCTCGACAGTTGATTCTCACCCATCACCATGGCAACCACACAAAAGAGACCTCGTACTGGAGTTTAGTTTCCCGCTTATAATGGCGCTGAAAAAAAAACTCGGCCCGGGTCATGAGGTAAATAAAAAAGAAATGAAAATTACACACTTTCTGAACAAGAGTTTAAACGGCGGCGCACCTAGATACTGACAAAAAAATTACTTCAGAGAAGTGTATTTCTTTTGAAGGCAGGACAGAAAAGACTACAGCTCCGAACGCTTTAAGTGTTCTTTTTTTGTCCTAATTCTTTACCAAGTGGCGCTGAAGTAGATTAAGAAAAAAATAAATTAATGAGTATAGGTATATAGGCTATCACTCTGGGAAGATGTAAATATGTTTCTACAGGAGATATATTTTATTTTGACCAAAATAATGTTTTGCTATAAAAACTGAAAAAAAAAACCTCACAATTGCTTGCGCCCCCTATATCCCCAGTAAAGCCTACAGGAAGTATACACAGGAACGCCTTATTTAAGTTGTTTGGTTTTAGTATGCATCATTTCTCAAAAAATGTACTGTGAAGTAATAATATCGATGTTTGAAACCAGATAATTTGAAAGTGACCGGTAAATATATGTAAACGATACCATGCCCTACAATATTTCAGGAAAAGGGGATACAGGGGGATAAGTTATTTGTTTCAATCAACGTGCTTAATTATTCAGTTCACTTTTCCTCTATACAAAGCGATATAGTGAACGCGAGTTAAGGGCAATATTTTTCAAGTTTTTATATAAAAACGTCTTTTGGCCAAAAGAAACCAATTAATTCACCAGTAGAACCATATAATCTAATTTTCTTAACATGGTTGGTTACCTCAAGAGTTCTTTAATATATGTCAAGCGTATCCTGGAATGAAATTACTAATTTTTCTCATTTAAAAATATTTTCCCCATCGACCTCGGTGGTCTAAGGATGGTTTCACACCAACGAGTCCTGAGTCGAGTCTGACTCACCGATTGAGACAAGTATATATTGTATTTGATAGCACGATGGAGGACCAATACCTTTCACACAGGCGAGTCAAGTCACCCCGAGTCTAACCGAGTCTAGCCGAGTCAAGTGTATTATTTCCCCGTGCTTTCCAAGGCTAACAGAATGGACACTGAATACCTCATTGTTCTTGTTCAAGAGAATCCTTCGATTTATAAGTCGTCCCATCCTAAACATCGGGATTGAAATGCAGTTTCCGCTATCTGGAAACAAATGTGAAAAACTACCAAATAAGCATGGCATCACATTAAGTGGGTAAATTCACACTAAGTAACGTTTTTTTAGACGTCTAAGCCGGCATCTCCATACAATTGTATTTATAGAAACCGCTAGGACTGCATCCATCTCTCACGAGCACTTTGATCAAACTAGTTTACTCGATGACTCGACTCACTAGTGTGAAAGGACCTGACTGTAGTTAGATTAGACTCGACTCCATTAAACTCGACTCGACTCGGGACTCGGTGTGTAATCAGCCTTAAGGTAAATAATCCGATGTTCGTGGGTTAGAGCCCAGCCGGGGTCGACGGATTTTTCTTGAGCGATAACAATCCATGGCACAGCTTCCTTCGGAGAGGAAGTAAAGCCGTCGATCCCATGTCACCTTTGGAATGTAAAATAACCCTAGGGATTATGTGAACATCTCTTTCCCGGCAAAATTCGTAGGCACTTTCTCTGTCACTCATTAGATTATTGTGGGCTGATGTAATCAGTCGGTTCAAAAATTGCACGTTATATACCTCAAATAAATAGTAACACTTTTTTTTATCTAATGCCGCTATGTTTATGACAGGTATTCAACAACCTGTTGATTTCAGCATGTGAAGAAAAGGAAAATCTTTGTTTCTACTGGAACGATTTATTTTGGCCAAAAAATGTTTTAATATAAAAAGTGCAAAAATACTGCCCTTAACTCGCGTTCCCTAAACTCCCACCTAAAATGCTTGCCATTAACTGTCTTAAATTCAAGAATAATCAAATATTTTTATAAGTTTATTTTTATAAATTCCTTGTATTTTCTAAACAAAATAATAAATAAATCCTGTGCTTTACCGGTTCTCCCAGTTTTTCACGTGCGTGGGAGTCCTGAACAAAAAGTCATTAAATCGATAACAAAGGTCAGCCATTTTACTTAAAGCAAATACCCTCACATTATGATATTTCTTATAATAATGCAGTTCTGACGCTTCGAAACCACAAAAATTATTCTTAATTAACATATAATTTTGTTGTATCCGTAATAATAAATGACTCCATTTGTATAAGGAGGGCTATTTCTGTTTCCTATACCCTTCATTTTGGTAACAAAACTGCGGGAATTTGCGTAAAACGTAATTTTTTTATTTTTTTATTTTATTTAGCAGCGCGTCTTACTACCCGTTAGGGTTATACGCTTTAAGTACTAATTACTCTAATGGATTAGGACTTGGGAAGGTTTAATTATAAGAAGTGAACCCGCATTTGCGTGGAGGGAGAGTGGAAAACCATTTAGGAAAAACCCCCCCCAGTTCACCCGATCGAGATTCGAACCTCGATCTCCCCATCCTCAGCAGTCGAGCTTCAACACGACACGCGCGTTACCCAACTACGCCACCGAGGCGGGTTAAAACGTAATTGAAAATTAGCTAATCCACTATTTAAATATTGCGAGGCAGCTGAACGTCCACTACACCTTTCAACACTCCAGAAGGTAGTCCCCTTAATATTATGATTTAATATCTTCACTTTAAAGCAATTTTGTTATTTTCAGACCATTATGAGGTAACACCATTAATTTATTTATACTCATTCGCTTCGTATGTATTCTTTGCCACTTTGATAGGGAAAGTCAATTCACATTACTTGTCAAAGTGGTTGAGTGAATTCATGTTTCAACTGCTAAAACAGGGTTAAGGTGTAATAAAGACATGGTGTTAAGAGATAAATAAACATAAAATAAAACTAAGATCCAATTTTCATTAAAAAAAAAACTTTATCTGATAAATATAAAAATTACTTGATTCACTTTAACGTATTTATGCGTCAGGCCATATGATCTGCATCAACAACTTTTGATATATGTTATCAATATCTATAAAATAATATAATATAAGAGGACCTGGCGGTCTAAGGGTAGCCCAAACGGGTAGTGAGTGATACGCGGTGAAAAAAAAAGTACGTCTTGAGTCCAAGTGATTCCATGCATTACGAAAACAAAAACAAAAACCGACGCCTCCACCACCACCGTATGCGTGTGCGCGCGCGTGTGTGACCTTACATACAGGTGACGCCACGTTTCCCACGTCTTGTGTCTAGTTAAGCCTTCCCTTGAAACCTCGTCTCAACGCCAAGAAAAAAAAGAATACCAGAGGATTTTTTACTTTGCCTCGATCCTATTTATTTCTTCTTTTACGGGAACATGGTATCGGTCGGTGAGAAGAAAAGGAAGAAAATGATGTGATGTCACATCACACTTTCAGGGATGGCTTCTAAATTTAACTATACAACAAAGTGTGTGTGCTTGTGTCAATCTCTTTTTAATTCCTTATAAGATTTACTTTGAGCTTAAAAGTTGTGACTATAGAATTAACGTTGTTGCCTCATAGCAACAAAAATAAGATGGGATTTTGGTGATTTTGGTTATAGTATCCCCTTTGACACTTATGATCAAAGGCCGTATAGATAGTCTAATATCGGGTGTCAGCTGATTTCCAGGTACACATATAACAAGCAGTTCAGGTCGAATGGGAGATTATCTAACCTTTGAATCTCGACTATATATGAGAACATAAAGACGGCAAGTAGTATCATTTTGTTTAGGGGACTGTGAAGAGAGAGAAAAGTGATGATGGCCCCAATAGGACCTTTAATTTCAAGAGGAGGGGGGGGGGGGGGTAGGGAAGGAGGAGGAACGATGAACCGCACAGACGATGACATCTATCTAAATATCAGAGAGTTTTCCAGTTTCAAGAGTGAATAAAAATGTATATCCCTAAATCCTTAAACAATTTCTTTTAAATGGCACATATTTTTGACAGTATTGATTTTCTTTTATCCTTAGGGTGTTATTTAAGTTATTTTTAACCTATCTCCAACTCTTTATCTTTGGATTGGTCACGGAAATGGCCTGTAGATATATTATGTAAATACAACACAGATTAAAAGAAATTGTAATGTATCTGGATCAATGCTGTACAGGAGTAAACAACGGATTTAAAGAGCAAGCGATGTGGGTGTGGAGAAGCAGAAAAAAGTGAGATATTAAGCGTAAGTAAGCAAATGGACTAGCATGCTGAACAACTCAAATTGTCAAGTCATTATTTTAAAAAAAACAGGAGAGAGAACTCTGTTAAAGGTGAGCAAGGAAAAGTTATCGGGAGTTAGCAAACAGCCTATCAGGGTAAATCGCTAATTTCTGAGTCATTATAGTGAGAGGAGGGAGCGCTTAGGTCTCGGGATTTAAGGGAGGAAAAGTATCAGTCGGCAGTAAACAGTCAACTTCTGTAGCCCCGTCTTGACTAAAACAGAACAACAATCAGGACACTGTTCGCAAACATTGTGGACGGATTTATGAACACATCTTTGTAGCAAAATTTGTTCGCTGTTCTGTTTGGCCACGATCCGCCAGTTATCAGTTTTACCGCCTTATTTCAAAGGATGTTCATATTCGGGCCAAAAGTAGTTTGGTCATCTCGGAAAACCTTTACACGAGCATACAGTCATTAGTGGAACAACAGCAGAGTCAAACATTTTTTTTTTGTAAGTTCACATTATTTATTTTAGAGAGTGTATTTTGTTGTTTGTGTGTTGAAAAATAATAATGCCCTTTATCTCAGTAGATTGTAGAAAAATAGAGTAAGCTAAAGATGATCAAATAAAGCTTATTGATCTTTATAGCAACGTAGCGTAATTTAGAATCCTAAGGACCCTGAACACTTAAATAAATTTAAAAAAATCCAGGATGCGTGAGAAGAGATTGAGGATGGAATGGACAGATATGTCAACAAATGAAAAAAATAAAATAAATGAAAAGTTTGCTGGCCGTCTTTAGAAGGTAAAAAACATAAAATAATTGGAACTGCAAATCTATCAATAAGCTATCCCTCTGTACACATTCTTACTTTGGTTAACCTTGTTATCCACAATCAGCGGGTTTTGACCCTTTTTGCTTTGGTAATAATAGATAAATATATATTTATGCAGACGCTGATACTTGCACACGCATACTCATCGCATCACCGATATTGAAGCACAACTGAGCTAGATGGAGAAAATGATGAGGTTACCAACTACGAGAACACGTTGCAAACATGTTTTGTTCAAGTTTGGACACTCCAGACACAGTGAAAAAAACAAAGAACATATTTTTGTAAATGTTTGTAAATATGTTCTGTTCGGTGTTCCTGAACTCAGCTTAAGAGTTTGTCGAGAAAAAGTATCAGGAGCTAAATAAGCAGCCTAGCTGGGTGAACTCAATTCCGAGTGGTTGTAAGAAAAAAAAGGAGAGCACTCAAGTTCTAAGCATTCAATCCTCAAGAACTGAGGGAAGGGAATTTCAAGTGTGCGAGTCTTGATATGCAACGCGTTCCCTTAAAGAGGCCGTCACGAGGATGCAAATTAGTGTCGAAATATGCCTTGGAAATAAAGCAAAGAACACGAGTAAGCAAATAATAATGATCGTCACATAGCTCGAGTATATTTAAAAGCCAATAGTTTATTTTTGTATATTTTACATTCGTCACGAGTAAAAAAGTAGTCAAAAAATCTCTTTTATTTCTCACGAATCTAAAGGGATATTAACCATTAGCTATATATCAAAAGGTTATAATCACAACACAAAACCTAAAGATGTATGACTAAATAGAAAGGTATTTTCATGAAATTTCGAGGCCATAAAGTTGAGCCCTCCCCACGCCTTATCTAGGGACTTGACTATTGAGATTTTCTATGGTAGCCCAGATAGCTTAATCTGTGTCCAACTGGCCAAAATAGTAAACACCCATACAAACTAGACTTAGGTTAATTATATTGATTCTAGCTATAAGCCTCTTTTACTCGTACATTGAAACCTGTTCCTGCTATCCTTGAGCCTTTATTTTCTGACCACCTGAAGTTAAAATTTTGAAATTCGCCAAGTATGCCACACCGCTAAGTAACCATTAGAAAGTTTTCACGGCGAGAAGGTAGAGATTGTAGAGTACACACCTAATGGCTCCAGTCGGGGTAAATCCCTTAGTCCACCGGGTCACAATCTGGTGTGTCGGTCGGAAGCATGACTTAGTAGTTTCACACCATGGATATGTATTTAATACAGTCCGAACCAAAAGTTGCATCGTGGTGCGGTTTTCTGTGTTATACTTAAGAAAAAAGTGGTTTTGAGACAAGTGAAACAGTTTTATCATATTAAAAAAATTAAAACAACAAAATGAAAAATTATATATTTTTTTAAACGAAAAAAACTAGCAAACTGATTTCAACTTCTTTGTTGTCAATGAAGAATACGAAAAAATACACTTCAATAAGTTTTCTGTTTCGATGATTATGAACCGGTTCATAGACTTAGTACGCCTCAAGTGTGGTGGTATACTAAATACAAGACGACACCTAACTAAAAGTTAATGGAATGGACCAGTTTTATAGTCAGACTTAACACGCCTCAAGTGTGGTGCTATAATACGAGGGCGGTTCGGAAAGTAACCTCCGTTTAGCTGAAAATAAAAAACTTGCATAGAAAAAATATGTATTATATATATCTTAAACTACAGCTTTTTACTGTTTTTCAACATAATCACCATTTAAATTTAAACATTTGTCATAGCGTTTCACTAATTTACAAATTCCTTCTTCATAAAATTCAGCCGCCTGGGCACGTAGCCAATCTTCCACGGCATTTTGAAGTTCGTAGTCGTCATCGAAGTGCTGCGACACAAGCTACTTCTTCATGTGAGTGAAGAGATGAAAATAACTTGGCGCCAAGTCGGGGATGATCAAAAACGTCCCATTTGAATTGCTTTAAAAGCTCTTGAGTTTTTCTAGCACTGTGAGGACGAGCAAAAACACAAAACCGAATGTCAGCATACCACGACGTTTGTTTTGAATGGCTCGCTTAAGTTTCTTCAAAGTTTTACATTAGACATCTGAAGTAATCGACGTACACCGTTCCATAAATTCAACCAGCAAAACTCCCTCGGCATCCCGAAAAACCGTAGCTATGACCATACTCGATGACAAAGTTTGGTGGGCTTTCTTCAGCTTGCACGGAGAATTGGTATGGCCCCAAGCCTTCGACTGTGGTTTCGTTTCGGCATTTACGTACGCCACCCAAATTTCGTCACCAGTCACAATTCTCTTCAAAAAACCTTCTCCTTCCACGTCGTAGCGTGAAAAGAAGTCTAAGGCAGAGCCCATTCGTTTGGTTTTGTGGACCTCTGTAAGAAATTTTGGTACCAACCGAGCACAGAACCTTCGGTAGCTTAATTTATCGGTGATAAACTCATACAAAACTATACGAGAAATTCGCGGGAATTTTTGAGAAAGTTCAGAGATGACGAATCTTTGATTTTCACGAACTTTTTCATCAATTTTCTTGACAAGATCATTACTCACAACAGAAGGTCTACCACTACTCTCTTTATCATGAATTTTTGTTCTACCACTTTTAAAAAATCGGACCCATTACCGCACAACACCTTCACTCATAGCGTTTGGACCGTATACAGTACACAATTGACGATGAATGTCTGCTGCTGAAACGTTTTGCACTGAAATAAATCTTATTACAGCACGCACTTCGCATTTCACGGATTTTTTTTTTATTGCAGCGATCATGTTTTGAGGTTATACCAAGTGAATGTGCGAAAGAACGAATTTCATACTATCACAGCTGGACGTTTAATGAATCAGAGAGCATGCAGATGTGACAATGGTGGCGCTCCGCGGACAACTACTTGCACCACACTAGAACGGTGGTTACTTTCCGAACCGCCCTCGTAAATACAAGATGACACCTAATTAAACTCGAATGGAATGGGCTCTTGTATCTAATTTCACAGTTAATAAGCCTTGAGACGGGCTCTTAAATAAATAAACAAATATATATATTTTTTACCTAAGTATTGGCACGAGCCGTTGAACCGGGATAGAAGTGTTATCGCCTCTGTAGTCTGCTCCACCACGAGTAATATATTCACCAGATATCAGACGTTCCTGGAATTCAAGTACGTGTGACCTGAGAACAAATAACATAATTTTTATTTATTTTTAAAATTTTAATATCTATTACATCTTAGGATCAGAATTAAGATGAGATGACAGAAAACTAAGATAATACATTTGTGTTGTTGGAAAAGGGGCATTCTTTAAAGCAGTTGTTCCAAACCTGTTATCGCTTGCGAACCCCTCGGCAACCCATTTACATACATTTTGCCCTTAATATTAACTTTTTATTAGCACCGCGTCTTACTAACTGTTCAGGCTACACGCGGCTCATGTAGTCTAATAATTACACTAATGAGTTAGGGATGAGGGTGGTTAAATTAAGAGGAAGTGTACCCGCATTCACGTGGAGGTAAGGTGGAGAACAATTTTGGAAAACTACCCTCAATACACCCAACCGGGAATAGAGCTCTTATCTTCCTGTAACCAGCAGTATTGCCCAACAAGAGAGCGACACCTTGAATAATGCGGCTACCAAATCAGGTATTATTTGAATTACTATAGTAGTTTTTCAGATTTATTTGTTGCAGCTGGAAGTAAGTGGGTCAATAATAGGATTTAAAAAAAATGTAAGGTGAACAAACAGTGCATATGTGTTCACACTCAAATGTCAAAAGTTACAACAAAAATTGACACATTTAATTTATTTATAAATGTATAGTGACTTTTTTTGTTATGTTCCAAAACTGAAATAATTTTCTCAAGGTCAAATGATGAAGAAAACCCACCATGACCTTCGCCATAGCATTAAATTAATTTCACAACTTTTGAATCTTCTCTTGTTGGCATAGGCCTATGTAGCCTTTTTTTCACAATTATTCACATTTTTTCTCGTACTCCCAAACGTTCTAGTATGTACGCCATGTTGAGAAACACTGCTTTAGAGGATTACTTGAATACCCTTAAATATAAACCAAGTTTAACCTAAAATAAATATGAGGACTTTTTAACAAGTATATTTATTTGAATCTAATTAAGTTTTAAAATCATTCGATGAGGGGGGCGGGTGGAAATGAGTAGGTCCTGCAGGGTATCAAACCCTTCCTTGCCCTCCTAGTTCGTGCGTGATGCCATCCGTGCGGCCAACCCAGCCAATCCTTGGATGTGTACATTCGGCAACCACCTATGAGGGAACAACAAGTCATATGTAGATCAAATGATTAGATTATCTTCTCTCTTCCTTGGCTAGTTTTTGCCAAACTCTCAACGGAAGGTAGATAACTACGTAAAAGTAAATACTGGCAACATTGAAAAGCCAGCGTTGCGGGATTTGTCCCAAAAAAAGAAGACAGAACGGACTTAGATATAAGACGGGGTAAATTATCCATCGAGCCCTAGCATTAGCTCATACTTGAGGCCATCATTGGAAACAGCTGAATAGAAGATAAAGATACAAAGGCTAGCGTTTCTAATTGCAGAATCTACGAATACGCAAACGCACGGTTGACTAGCGGTACCAAGGGCGATTTTCATAGGAAGAAACTTATTTAACAACTATAAAAGTTACTACATTTAGGTCTACTTTCACGTACTTTCATATATTAAACGTCAAGTCATGTGATTTGCAGCTGATACTTATTTACCGAGTTAAAAAGTCAACTTGTCCATCCAGATCTTTGCTCTCCATTAGTTGTA
The DNA here is from genome assembly GCA_902151425.1 of Timema shepardi. Lineage (NCBI taxonomy): Eukaryota > Metazoa > Arthropoda > Insecta > Phasmatodea > Timematidae > Timema > Timema shepardi. The sequence continues at coordinate 60,489 of CABFVX010002321.1, read as the reverse complement.
CCAATTTTAATGAAATTTGGGAGGGACATTCTTTGAAGCTAGGCTGAATAAAGTATGCACATGGTTTTTCTTTCTGGTTATTCGTTTAAAAGTGGCAGAAACTAAAAAATATGCCTGTATGGTTGTTTGTTCCGCAATATCTGTAAAATACGTGGACCAATTCTAGCATTTGACAGGAGTATTCTGTGAATGTAGGCCAAACATAGGTTTTTATTCTGACTATCCCTTTCAATATGGTGGACAATAAAAAAGGTTTTTCATTTAAGGCCCTTGGTCTTGTCGAATGCAAGTCTAAAACTTATTTTGTGGGATGGTGGGCGGGAGGGTGAAAGGCGTGCCGTGGCTTCACAACAGACCAAAATATCCTTCCACGCCAACAAGAACAGATGGATAACAGAAACCGCAGATGGCACTAGCTACCGGACAGGTCTTGTGGAAAAATCATAAGTTTGGAAATATCAATTTTCTCGGAAACGAGTGAAATTTTTGTGTTAATATTTTCAACACCCCTTTTAAGATCATGTATCAATGATTATTAACTGTTACATTTTCTTATTTTTGCTATGAAACCGGTAGTTATCTATTGAAAAATGTCGATTATATCGATATTTGATCACTGTTAAAATTATAGAGGTGTGTGTATAAATAAGTATAACTTAATCAACATGCTTCTATTCTTGAACAAATCGTTTCCGAAAAGAAAATTGGAAAACAATAAAAATTCTTAAAGATAACCTTTTGTTCTCATGATTCAGCATTTCCATGCCAAATGAAAGGGACAATCGCCTTAATAGCTCATATTAAGTTATTTTAATTAATAATCCTAAGCAAACGATTGAGTACCCAAGGCATATTTTTTATAATTCTAATATATTATATTGTGAGGTTGACGTCTTAAACCATGTGAGCCACGGTTATTCAATATGAATAACTAGATAACCAAGGAAGAATATCTACTTCAAATCCAATTAGGAATCTTAACACAGAATATAACTGTTTATATTTTCGGTATTTGCAGGAAAACCGACATATTTCAGACTAGCTGAATATGTTTTTTTAAGTCGAATCAATTTAAAAACTTGTTTAGCGTAATTTATTAAAAATATTGTCTATAAGTCCTCAATAATTTCACTGATATTAAACCAAAACGAAATAAGCAAGACGTATTTTAGAATACTTAATTCAATTAAACATATTAATAAACATAAAATACATCAAATCTTTTTATATCTAAGCAGCTGGAAATCAACATTTAATGTGCAGAAGTAAAAATTCTGTCTACTCTTGCTGAACGAGAACAACCAGACACTAGAGAACGACAACACTGTTACCTTTCACAAATTCTGTAGGTCAATGGTGACCTGGTGGTCTAGGGGTAAGGTGTCGGACTTCGGTGCCGGGGGTCCGGAATTCAATCCTCGGGCCCGGCACGGACTTATCTGATTGCCAAACCCTCCTTTCACCTCTGACAAGACATGTATTAATCACAACATGTGAATGAGAGGAATGCCAGGCCTCCACCGTGGTTCGAATCCCACGTTGAACTGTAGGTCCTCAATTTCATCTCTTAATCACCCTACCATTTCACATTGGCATAAATGCGTATAGCCCCAACGGGTAGTAAAACACGGTGATAATAATAATAATTAGGGGTAGGATTTTGATGATTTTGCATTTTTTTGCAAGCCTGGAACGCTTTTCAAGTGTATACAAATGTGTTTCATAAGAAACTTTACTGATTTAAGTAGTTTTGTTAAGGATATTTTTTTGCATCTTCACGTTTTTTACGTGAATATGGAATTTCTAAAGGTTTTTCTGTCATTTTAAGTCTTTTTTACTTATTTTTGAGTCATGTGCCCATGTTTAGAATATCTCTGCACACGTCATAGCAAGCAGTGTTTCCAAAACGGTGGTAGGACTACTTCCAACACTCCCCCGTCTCTTCCTTCAAGCCAGTGATAGCTTGTATTTCCCCTCCACTCTAGCATAGTGGGGCTGTAAATGAACTCGTCTAAACTAGTCTGAGAAAGTTTTGCAGATAACGGGGGCTCATTGTCTCTCTAAATATTTTGTAGGTTTCACGTGTTGTTTATATGAATTTCAACATTCAACATGCCTAAAGTGAAATAAAATGCCTCACGTAAATTAAAACTTTTTTTTTGCTGAATATGGCGACAAATTATTCTATACCGAGGAACAGATACTTTATTTCAAACTATATGACGTGAGAGTTGCCGTGGAAAAGAAATTTACTGTGCAGCAGCATGTCAAGAGAGAAAAAGACAAACGAGCTCTTCAGCGATTCCAGGATGAGAAAAACTACAGCAAATGCTCCTTGGCCAAACCAGCGAGTCTTCAAAACATTCTTCAGTTTACAAAGAACTGTGCGAATCCCTCATTTGTGCCGATATTCCCTTGAGCAAAGTTAACAATCCAAAATTGTGTGGCTTTTTAGAAAAGCACACTGGGAAGTCTTTGCCGGACTCCTCCACACTAAGAAAAAAATATGTCAGCCATTGCTATGAAAACACCATGAAGAAGATATGGGAAAAAGTAGCAGAAAAGAAAATATGAGTGTTTATGGATGAGAGAACTGACCTTCTAGGACGATATGTAGCTAACGCAGTGGTAGGTTGGATGGAAGAAGATGGGTCTGGTGAACACTTCCTCATTAATTGTGAACATTTAGAAAAAGTAAATTTTTCTGCAATAAATGAACATTTTACTAGGTACTTGAGCTTAATATGACCCGATGGCATCCAATATGGCAATGTCCTGCTCTTCGTGATTGATGCTGCACCTTACATGCTGAAGGCTACTAATGCTCTTAAAGCGCTGTACTAAAAAAAAGGTTAACCTAACATGTCTAGCGCCGTGCCTGTCATAGAGTTGCTTAAGAGATACGAGGACAATTAATCGAAGTTGACCAGCTGAATGGGTGCATGAAGAAAGTTTTTCTGAAGGCACCATCTCGAGTGATATCATTCAAATCGGAGGCCCCAAACGTTCCTTTGCCGCCGGATTTCATTTTAACCAGATGGAGGACTGGGATTGAAGTATGCAACTATTCTGTGAGCACTTCCAAGCTGTGAAAAATATAATCGACTCATTTGATAGAAATTAAGCGACCTCTATTAAAGTTGTGCAGGAACTTCTTTTTAATCCTGAAATTGCATCAAAGTTTTCCTTCCTAAAGTCAAATTTTGGATTTATGCCTAGTGCCATTACGTCCTCGGATAAGTCAGTAGTGCTATTAAGGAACCAAATAGATTTGTTAAAGAAAGTTGTGAATGACCTAAATATTGTGACTGGAAAGGTGGGAAAGGCTGTGCAAAGGAAAATTGAACTAGTTATATATATATAAACAATGAAACGCTGTGCTTAAATGCTGATGCGCTATCAGGGAAAAACATTTTCCTTGGTGAAATTTCCTCAGACTTTGAACGAAGTGACGTAGTGTATTTCAAGTATGCTCCTGTGGTGTCAGTATAAGTGGAAAAGAGATTTTCTATGTTTAAAGCTTTGTTAGCTGATAATAGAAAATCATCTCTTTTGATAATCTGCAAATGGTTTTTGCTGTGAATTGCAATTCTGGACTGTTGAAACAAAAACTAAGTTCACCATGTCAAATTAAACTGTCAGAAAATGTAGGTTGAGTTTTTATGTCTTTTCCTTGTTTTATTTTATAAGAAATATCTTTTGTTGACAAAATACAAACTTTCAGTTCGGCACAGAAACGGAACGTTAAATTACATTTTAAAGTTTTCCCCATTCTTTAAGGACTTGTTTTTAGCAAGGGAAAAATATTTTTTTGTCATTTTTTTAGTTTTAGAGAGCATTTTTTAAACTTTTTGGGTCATAAATGCATTTTAATATGGCATTTTATAGCAATCTTTAGGTCATTAAAATCCTAGCCCTAATAATAATGAAGTTACATCACACCTTTAGCCAAGTATATCCGACCTCTATTCTCTTTACCGCAGAAAGGGCTGAACAAAAAAAAAACTTCCTATCCAGCAATATTTTGTTAATTTAAGGCAATTCATTCTGAAATAGTGAATTATTCATGCTGTTTACTTTCAATATAGGCAAGTTTTTTTTATTAATAGAACTGAATAAATACAACCTAACTTTTATAGTAGCTACCCTGCGTGCACTTCAACAAAGTCTTAAGACATTTTCTAATTTTATTTGCAACACATCCAAAACATTCGGATCCCACATAACTATGCTGTTCCTCGAAATGAGTTACTCCGCAGTGAACAAATTAAACTTCTAAGAAACAAGACAAACGTGAATATACTATTTTAATTACTAACCCTCACTCGCCCAGACCTTGAAATATAGAGTTTCCTGGAGAGATCCTTCTTACCTCGTTAGTTCAGGATTAAATGAAAATGAGAACAAGGGACGAGGTCGATAAGACACATGTTAATAAAGAAGCTTGGATTACTGTTAACTTAATTAGCAAGACAAGGAGGCGCCTTCCTCACCGTCGGTCCCTTGCGACATTTTGAAAGGGAGCTACTTAAGGAGAGTTCATATCTCATCATCATCATCGCTATTATTAGGATTTAAAGTCTTGTAGGCACAAAATCCTCAATTAGCGTCACAGTCACAGCACTTGACACGATTTTTTTTAAAATATTGGAAAGCTATGGTTAGTGTCGGCGAGGAAGAAACAAATCAATGTAATACGTTCCGACAGTCGTATTTTCTATGAATGATGGGAGGTGAGAGAATATTTTTCTCGAGAAAGTTAGGTGAGCTAATATATATTTTAGCTGAAGTGTAACCTCTGTGGATAGGGACGCCAGGGACCTCAATGTGAAGTAGCAGGGGGACGCAAGAAAAGGCAATTGATTTTGCAGTTTTTATAGCAAAATATTTCTTTGTCCAAAATAAATAAAATATAGCTTCAGTAGAAACGTTTAGCTTAATCTTATTCACATGGTGATACCAACAGTTGTTGAATATCTGTCAAGGAAGTCTTGAAATTTAATGACAACTTTTTCTGTTCATTTAAAAAGTTTCTCGTCTAATTTTGCTATGCTTATGACAGATATTCTACAATTGTTGATAATTGTGAAGAAAATTAAACTAAATGTTGCTACTGGAGCAATATTTTATTTATTTTGGCCAAAAATAGTTTTGCTAAGAAAACAGCAAAAACACTGATCTTTTATACCGTCACCTACATCCCCACCTTTAATAGGTACTTTTTCTGCCATAGTTTACCCCATTTATTTAAGTTTGAGATGTCTGTGCTTAGCTTGTAATTAATATCGGCACCGACGGGAAGATTGGAGTTCGAATCCCGGTCGAGTATAATGAGTGCGGTTTTTGCTAAATGTTTTCCCACCCTCCTTCCAAGCAAATGCGGGTATATTACCTCTAAAATTGCTTCCTTCCCAATACCTACCCCATTAACAAAGCTATTGTGATTTTCTGTGATCCTGCAGACATTGTTGGTTACAAGGAAACTGTTGTACTGTGATCCTGCAAAAATAGTTGGTTACAAGGATATTGTTGTTCTGTGATAGTGCATACATTGTTGGTCACAAGGATACTATTGTACTGTGATCCTACATACATTGTTGGTTACAAGAATACGATGTTGTATTGTGCACCACGTTTCATTATTCATTCGGGTTATATGCATATCATGTTGAACTCTGCTAATATGTTAGTGGTTAGTAAGGTAGAATTCAGAGGAAGTTTATCTGCATTTGAGTTGAGGAAGAATCAAAAGCAATTTAGTAAATAAATGGTACGGCGCACCTCACAAACTTTCTCTCATTTTCACCCTGAAATGTACATTTATTTAAAACTCATAAGATTCGTGAAGCAATTAATAGGTCTATACATTGTTGTAGTAACATTCAACCAAAGATCAAAAAATGAAATAAAACATAATGTTACTTATTTACTATATGGCATTAGGAACTAGCACTGTTAGAGAAAAATTAAGAAAAGAGAAACATCTTTGTCCACCAAAGAGCATAAGAATCAATCTCATTTTAAAATATTTGAATGAAAAAGGCTTATAAATTTGTATATATCTCGGAAATTATTGGTTTTGTAGAAATGTGTTTCAAATAAAAGATTTTTTATCTTTAATAGTTCTGCAATTTTACAATGTTAAGTTATTTTGTATCTCAAATATTTACGGAAAAATGATGAAAATTGTAAAAATGTTCCTGTGTAAAGTACTGTCAAAATCATTTTCATGAGAAAATGAAAATTGCCATCTTGTTTATAGTGATAGAGAGAGTTTAAGTACAAGATTTAATAGAAATCGTTCGAACAAATTTTGAGAAAATCGATTCTTTTCTTTCATCCCTTCAGTAAGCTACCCTTAATTTCAGGGTTGCATGTATAATTCCAAAATACCCTCAGGCCATAAAACATCGACATTTATCAAAATCATGAGTTCGATTTTTTTAGGCCATCACAATACTTTCTCTCCGAGGTGTCGAGAGAATGTAAACACACCTAAAGCACACCAGGCCGAAATTCTAATCCTCACCTTCCCCTCATCGGCAGTCCAATACATTGCTACAGTGACATCTTTGATCATTCGACCACCGAAGCGGGACACATGCTGTTAATTACTAGATACTTTTCTAGATTTTTTTTTGTAGCGAAATGGGTCATATTTTCAGATATAATAGTTTTTATAATTTCAAAAGCTAATTTATACTTAACTGTTTCTTCCCAAGGTGTAAATATGCCATAACTTAGCATTTCTAAGAAACTGGACTCTTTTTCATCAGAGAAACCGTATCGTTTGAAAAAGAGAGAGGGCAAAGCGAAAATAGGCGCGTTAAGGCTCTTATTCATAAAATAGGAAAAACCAACAGAATAAGCAATTAAACGCACTATCAAACTAACATATTGTACTAGTAATAACATTAAATAAATATCATATATCTCAGCTGCCTAGGTTTAACGATCAAGGAAAAGAAAGTGTAAATAGGCTAAATCCTGTCCCTGCGTCCTAACAAACCCACTCTTGTCTTTGGATCCTCAACAATAAATTATAATAATAATAATTATTATTATTATTAGCACCGCATCTTACTACCTGTTCGGGTTACACGCACTTACGCTAATGTGTAGTGGTAGGGTGATTTTGAGATGAAATGGAGGATCTACAGTTTAACGTGGGATCCGAACCACGGTGGAGGCCTGGTACTCCACACATTCACAAGTTGCAATTCATCAACAATAAATTAAATTAGCCTACAAGTGTCAGTAAAGAGTTGAATATTTACTGTATTTGTACGCAGGTACATTACAAATATGTTACCAAATATTGTAAAGTAGACATACGTGCATTTATACTCATTATTATACATTTATTAATTTTAAATATACAAAACCTATTTTTTCAATACAATTTTGTTGTTGTTTAGAAAACCGTTGAAACCCAAGGGATGACGAGTATAATGTATATAACGCTAACATTTTATTAATATATTTATTTATTATACTGTATTTAACAGCAACAATATAATATTGTATTTTATTAAATTTAAGGCATTCATTATTAAACGTGTTTCAACTAGTTCACACAATAGTCGAATAATTAACTGTTCCACTTTGTTCTACGAACTTCCGGCCGCTATCCATACTATTTTTTCCCACCACCGAGAGGGAATGTTTCCTATTGGCGCGCCATAGCCTATTCTTTGTTTTTATCCCGCGAGAGGGAGTGTTTGTTGTTTATTGGCGCGTTGAAGTCTGTTCGACGTTGAAATGCGACACTTGTAACGGAACCTTCCTTGTGTCTTGACGTGTCTACTTGCACTCGAGAGTAAAATAAATGGCGCCACAGTTAATATTTTTTCAGTGCAACTCATTCTAAAATAAAATACTACCAGTAAATATTATAGATTTTGATTTTTAAATATTTGTCAGGAATTAATAGGAACTGACCCGCAACAAGATTTTATTTGCGAATGTGTTTGTTTTTTAAAATCAACAACAACTTTGATAGAATTATCCAAAAAATCGAATTAAATATTATTATTACTAGCACCGTGTCTTACTATCCGTTCGGGTTATACGCACTTACGCTAATGTGTAATGGTAGGGTGATTGTGAGACGGAATAGAGGACCTACAGTTTAACGTGGAATCCGAACCACGGTGGAGGCCTGGCATTCCTCACATTCAAAAGTTGTGTTAAATACACGTTTTGTCAGAGGTGAATGAAGGGTTTAGTAATCAGATCAATCTGTGCCGGGACCGGGGATTGAACCCCTGACCCTAGCACAGAAGTCCGACACCTTACCCCTACACCATCAGGCCACCCTCGAATTATATAAGTTTCTTAAAAGGAGTTTAAAAGAAACACAGGTTTGCAGCCAAGCTAAACATTTTTCGTTTGTTTTTCAAAAATGTTGAATGTGTGTTAGGAGGAATTCCGAAGGTCTTTGAAATTTCTGATTTCTTTTTAAGTCCCCTTTCTACTTCTTTTATCACCGCTATTTTTTCGGCCAAAGTGAATGATTCATATGAATGTGGCCTGGACAGTGACATTATATATATATACATACACACACACACACACACATACAAACAAAAGACACTACTGTACAGTAGTGTTTGACAATTTTATATTATCTATATTTCTTCTTTATGTAGCGCGGGGTTTGAACGCGAGTTAAAAATCAATATTTTTTGGGGTTTTTTAAAATGACAATAGCTTAGTTTAAATTTTCCACGCAGTCAACTGATTTTGAATAATTGTTGAGGTGAATTGAATTTGACTAAATTTATTGTATTGTATTTTATATTGTAATATTGCAACTCACTAACTGTGGCGGTTGGTTGGAACATAGGCGGTACAGCTAGGGTACTGACCCCACAGGGAGTGTGGTTGAATGGTGCCAACTATAAAGTTTTAAGTTAGTAAACATGCAAATAGTGTCAGCTATATATAGCCTTAAGTTAGAATCAACATGCACATGGTGCCAACTATATATAAACTTAAGTTAGGGTCAACACGCTCATGGTGCCAACTATATAAACTTAAGATAGTCAACATGAACATGGTGCCAATTATATAGCCCTAAATTGAGGTCAACATGCACACGGTGCAAACTATATGGTCTTAAGTTAGTCAACATGTACGTGATGCCATCTATATATAGTCTTATGTTAGTCAAGATGTACATGATGCCATCTATTTATAATCTTAAGTTACTCAACATGGACATGGTGCAAAAATTATAGTTTAAGTTAGTCAAATTGCACATGGTGCCGTCTACTTATAGTCTTTTAAGTTAGGGTCAACATTCACATATTGCCAACTATACATTCTAAAGTTAGGGCCAACATGCACATGGTGCCAAATATATAGTCTTAGGTAAGTCAAGATGCACATGGTGCCAAATATATAGGCCTAGTATTAAGTAAGTCAACATGGACATAATGCCAAATATATAGTATTAGCTAAGTCAAGATGCACGTGATGCCAAATATATAGTCTTAGGTAAGTCAAAATGTACAGGATCCCATCCATAAATAGTCTTTAAGTTAGGGTTAACTTGCAAATTGTGTCAGCTATATATAGTATTAAGTTAGTACAACGTGCACATGGTGATAATGATATATTATTAGTTTAGAGTCGTACATATTGCCATCAATATAAAGTTTTAAGATTGGATATACATGCACACGGTGCCAGATATATAGTCTTTAAGTGAACATGCACATGGTACCAACTATACAGGCTTATGGTAGGCTCAGCATGCGCATGGTGTCAACTATATATTGTCTTAGCTTAGGGTAAACATGAATATGGTACCATTTATATATTCTCTTAATTTAGGGTCAACATGCACATGATACCATCTATATATTGTCTTAATTTAGGGTCAACATGCACATTGTACCATTTATATATTGTCTTAATTTAGGGTCAACATGCACATGGTACCAACAATATATTGTCTTAATTTAGGGTCAACATGCACATGGTACCATTTATATATTGGCTTAACTTAGGGTAAACATGAATATGGTACCATTTATATATTGTCTTAATTTAGGGTCAACATGCACATGATACCATCTATATATTGTCTTAATATAGGGTCAACATGCACATGGTACCATCTATATATTGTCTTAATTTAGGGTCAACATGCACATGGTACCATCTATATATTGGCTTAACTTACGGTCAACATGCACATGGTGCCGTCTATTTATAGTCTTAAGTTAGGGTCAACATGCACATGGTACCATCTATATATTGGCTTAAATTACAGTCAACATGCACATGATGCCATATATTTATAGTCTTAAGTTAGGGTCAACATGCACATGGTGCCGACTATTTATAGTCTTAAGTTAGGGTCAACATGCACATGGTACCATCTATATATTGTCTTAATTTAGGGTCAAAATGCACATTGTACCATCTATATATTGTCTTAACTTAGGGTAAACATGAATATGGTACCATTTATATATTGGCTTAGCTTAGGGTCAACATGCACATGGTACCATCTACATATCGTTTTAACTTAGGGTCAAAATGCACATGTTACCATTTATATATTGGCTTAACTTAGGGTAAACATGAATATGGTACCATCTATATATTGGCTTAACTTACGGTCAACATGCACATGGTACCATCTATATATTGTCTTAATTTAGGGTCAACACGTACATGGTACCATGTATATATTGGCTTAACTTAGGGTCAACATGCACATGTTACCATTTATATATTGGCTTAACTTAGGGTAAACGTGAATATGGTACCATCTATATATTGGCTTAACTTACGGTCAACATGCACATGGTACCATCTATATATTGTCTTAATTTAGGGTCAATATATATTGGCTTAAATTAGGGTCAACATGCACATGGTACCATTTATATATTGTCTTAATTTAGGGTCAACACGTACATGGTACCATCTATATAATGTCTTAATTTAGGGTCAACATGCACATGGTACCATTTATATATTGGCTTAACTTACGGTCAACATGCACATGGTTCCATATATTTATAGTCTTAAGTTAGGGTCAACATGCACATGGTGCCGTCTATTTATAGTCTTAAGTTAGGGTCAACATGCACATAGTCCCAATATATAGTCTTTAAGTTAGGTTCTAAATGCACATCATGCCAAATATATAGTCTTAATTCAGTCAAAATGTGTACCTAACAAGTTACATGTAACGTTACAATGAAGTGATTTTAAATTCACCCTCTGCCCCATTTGGATACGGACTTGTAGTCGACAAGCCACCACCTACACACTGTCGCTCAGGTTATGATAGACTAAAGCGAGGAATGAACCAACACCCCGGCTCTTGAAGGAAAGCCACACCCAAGAGAAAAAAATGACGGTAGTTCAATGAACTATTCTCCCCGCTCTTGTTATTCCTCTCCGCACCCCTCCTTCCCACCTTCCTTTTCGTCCTTTTAGTTTATTCCACAAGGGGATTGTGCTCTATGGTAGGTGAGAGACTTTTCTAGAACTCTGCCCTCTCACTCCCTCTTACTTCGTTCTCATTCTCTCTAGGCATATGACGTTTGGTTTTGTGGAATATAGTGCTCGTTTATTTTTTTATTGTGACTCTCATTGTATCATTACCTTCAGTCGAGGTTGACGACGTCTTGCTATATTATAGTGTATTATTCTCTTTCTCTAAATTAATTTTCGGCGAAATTCTTCAATTCACAGTCATTATTTTGTTTAAGGGTTAATATATATATATATATATATATATATATATACTCTGACTATTCAAAATTCTATTTGGCATGATTATTTCTGTTCTCCTTGATTTTTATCCTGTGGCCTCATTAAATTTAAATTGTTTAACTTTGGGATATTTTGGCTAGTATGAAGCCTTGTTAAAATTTAGTTGTCTCTGGTAGTTCTTTAACCCGAGCTTTATAATCTTTGTTTTTGAACGGTTTAAAGCCTTAAACTCAGTTTTGGAGCTACGGCCATATTATTTGAGGAAATAGGCCGCGAGTTATCTGACGTAGATAATTGATTCTTACCTTGTAATTTACCATGTGATAGCGGGACATTAAATTTAGGACTTATATTTAAACTGCCATTTTTGCTAGTTTGATATTAGGTTGTTTTTAGTATTTGCCAGGTTTTTGAGTTAGCCGGGACAGGTTGTAATTATCGGTGTTTATGATTGTGTTATTATTGGTCACACGGTTCAAGGCAAGGAATCGCCAAGTTAATGTCATATTTGCTGATTTATATATATATATATATATATATATATATATAGTTTTAATTATGTTTTGTCAAACATATTGCCAGTTAAGCAATCTGCAAATTCCACACACACACACACACACACACACATAAATACACACACACATACATATATATATATAGATTTAGTGTACAACCTATTGTTATAGTCTCTCTCATTATATATGGGAGCTCGTTAAGCCACATAATAGAGAATTGCAATCAGTGTATCTATTATTTGATTACGTGGATCTCAAACAGTGTTTTGGACGCTGCTTGATCGCGATTTTGTGGTCTCGTAATCTTTTGTTCCAATTCGATAAAGTTTTTTGGGATCTAAGTTGGGTGTCAAGGTTGACAACTTGGAAATCTATATAGGTGTTCTTTGAGTTATACTAAATACTTTTTGGGCACTAGAGCTCTGTTCAAGTCTGTCTTCATTTTTAGCCATTAATTTTCTAGGAGACCATATCAGAGGGTAGGCTGGCGTCAATAATCTTTACAAATAAGGCGCTATCAACCTACCAACGCCCCACTAAGATTTGTACGTGTATTATTCTTTTGTTGTCAAATAAAATATTCTCCTCTTGCTACCACCTTGTTATTATTTATAATGGAAAGGGGGTTGCATAAGTACATAGTGCCAACTATACAGTCTTAAGTTAGTCAACATGCACATGGTGTCAACTATATATAGTCTTAGATAAGGGTCTACAAGCACATTGTGCCTACTATGTTGTTTTAACACAAGTTTACTAATAGACACTACTAGATTTTAATGTATTCATAGACATTGACCTTGACTATTTTAAGGTAGACAAATGGCCCTTATATTTTAAGCTAGCAAACTGGACCTTGAATAGATTATAAGGTACCAAAATATATCTTGACTAGATTTTAAGGTACTAAAATGGACCTTGATTAGGTGTAAAGTGGCCAATTGAGCCTCGACTAGGAACAAAGTAGCCAAATATACCTTGAATAGAAACAAATTAACCAAATGGACCTTGACTAGATAAAAGTAAGCCAAACGGACCTTGACTAGATATAAGGTAGCCAAACGGACCTTAACTAGATACAAGATGGAGAAACGGACCTTGATTAGATACAAGGTAACCAAACGGATCTTGACTAGATAAAAGGTAGCCAGGCGGACCTTGACTAGATATAAGATAGCCAAACGGACCTTGACTAAATATAATGTAGCCAAAATTTACCTGTAAAGTTCCCATTTTCTTAGATACCCACAGTTTATTTTAGATTTTTTCCACTTGGCAGTTTCAGGTATAAGTAGGGGCCTAGAGTGAAAATATAGTTTTTAGATGATATTGTTTAAAAGATTATTTAAAATTAAATTATATTTTTAACTTCCCAGAGGTAAGCACTCTCATATAGCACTCCCACTTCATAGAAAATTATTTTTTAACATATTAAAAAAATTGATTTTCATACTTCGGTGGGCATAGCTATATCGACTGTTTGCCAAATTTGACCTCTATAGGTTAAATGGTTCGAACTTTAGGTCAGTTGCAAATTAAACTGCATTGTTGTTTAAATGTCTTAAGAAACATTGCACCAATTTCTCACAAGTTTTAATTTTGATATCTATACACGCAGATGAAAGTTGAAACTGTTTACTTCCCCCTAAGGCAGGGCAGGGCGCACACTTAATGATGCGAAAAATTTCAAAACATGATAAAACGAAATATCTTGAGACCACGACACACAACGTTTCGAATATTTTTTCAAATGAAACATGATGAAACAAAAACATAATGAAATAAACATTTTCAATCAGTACTGAATGGTGGTGTGTATGTTAGCGATATTGATAATTATGAAGTATTAGCTATAATTTCTTGGGATTGGTTGGTTGAGAGGGAGAAAGCACCAAGTGGGAGATACTGGGTTCACACTATCAATGAAAAAATAATTGAGAAAAGTTCTTTGGAAAATTACACATTCGTGTTTCCACACTCACCACCGGTAGCCTCTTTCGGCATTTTCAAGCACAAACAAAACAAGAATGTTCAACACAGCTCGAGTTTTGAAGGAGACTTTATCGTCACGTGGCCAGACTGCCCGTCTTGCGCTTGCGCAGTGGCGAATTTTTCCCGAAATAAGTGAAACGAAATGGATGAAACATGAGAGTGAGGAAGACAGCTGCTTTGTTTCAACGTGTCTCCCTATGTGTCGTCGTATCAGCAAGTGTGCAGTGACTCAATTGAAAGCATGTGATCAAACCGGAATGACACACGATGAAACCCAACGACACAAAAATGTTTCGTTTCATTATGTTTCGAAACGTTTTGTGTCAGCATATGTGTGCCCTGCCTAAGATACCCAAATATAATTTATATTTTAGGCTAAATTACTTTAGGCAAACATTATTTTTGTCATCGTTTAATCGTTCGTGTTATACGCACATTACCTAATTACGCTAGTGGGTTAGGGATGAAGAAGGTTGAATTTAGAGGAAGTGCACTAATATTTGCGTGGAAAGGGAGTAGAAGACAATTTAGGAAAAACAAATTTCAGTGCACCCAACATGGATCGAACTCCAATCTTCCTGTCTCCAAGACCAGTCTAAACCATGTGGGCATCATAATTAAATACTTTTTTTTCATTCAAAACTTATTTTAAGCTAACGACTTTTGGCCAAAGGAGCTTGGGAGATCTCAACAAGATCAATGATTTTGTATGAGTTTAGGCCAAATTACTTTAAACCAGATGGCAATGAATTGAAACTTGAATATCTGTCATAAACATAGCGGCATTAGACGAGAAACTTTTTAAATGAACAAAAAAAGTTGTCATTAAATTCCGAGACATCCTTGAGAGATTTTCAATAACTGTTAATCTTATATGAAGAAAAGTGAACCAAACGTCATTACTAGAGCAATATTTGATTTATTTTTGTCAAAAAATATGTTTGGCTATAAAAAAATACAAAAGCTTTTCTCGAATTCCCTTCCACCACACCTTAAATTTAGTCACGTTATTTTATTTGTTAATCACGGCTTTAGCTGCATCTAAATAGCATATTATCTAATTTAAAAAACGATTCCCTTGTTCAGGTGAAGTTTTACAATTTAGAGAACATGTGTCTAATAATGTTTGTAAATATATTATAACGCCATTCCTACCGTTTTCTTAGTTTTTATAAACTTCTCTAACGATAGCTTGTAGACTTCATTGAAATAAATTTGAACAGAATATGTTGGCAACAAATCTTGACTTTAAAATCTAAATAATTATCCTGAGAATAGAACGAAGTATTTGTAATTTACAATAGTACACAATGGCAGCTACGTTTTCTTTGGATTGACATAAAAGAAACTGTGTTTTGCTTATGTAAAAAAAACAAATCTCATCTACAAATACATGGATAAAAGATTACACAAGTCGTTTAGAATTACAAATATTGGTCTAGTGAATGCTCCTTTTTAAATTTGATGAAGGGTAGATAAATTCCTCTCCCAATCTCTGTCCCCGCCAGAGTCAAATAATCCGGGAGAGTTGCGTGGATATAGTTCATCCCAAACGCTGTTGATGAGTGTCCCAAAGTTACCATGGCAACCCTTCCACACCCACCTTCACACCTCATCCACCCCCTTCCACGACGCAGGATGGTTTTATAGTCAAGGCTTAGGGAACCTTTTAAGGTTACGACAAGTGGCGTGTAGTTTGCCGGAAGACCCGTTACCTGACCTATTCTGTTCTGATAACCATCTTGATCCCTTGCCAGTTTGCTTTTATACTTTTTAAGTAAAGTAGTGTACAACCTGTATATTCCGCAGGGCAGTCTAGCAAACCCCTACAACCACCAACTACCAACTATTTAAAACATTTTATGTACATTTTTATATAAAAATATACATATGATGTATATAATTCAAGAATTTGGTTTATAAAGACCATTAAGCAAAAAAATAATAATAACATATTCTAAAGAACATTGGTTCTATGTGAACTAACGATTGGCTTCAAGACTTTTGCCAAAGCCAAATTAGATTAACACAGGTCGCCATAGAAAAAAAAAGTGTCGCAATAATAACTCATAAAAAATTTCTGATCCAAAAACTAAATCTCTTTGAATTAGGCAAGTATCAGAATTGATCAAATATTTTCAAAATTTAAAAAAGTCTGTTTGTTATATAACTAAACATACTTGAAATGACCTTAAACAAATTAATAAACTGATGATTAATTAAAGCACTGTTTGAATAAGATGCAATACATATACTACCTCTCTCTTTTCTATCAAACCATATAAACCATGATACCTGCAATTTTACAGATTTTCAGAACAGTTTTAAATTTCCTGACATTTCTAGATTTTTCAGTATTCTTGGTTGTAACTACCCTATTAATTGGTTGCATAAGTTTTAACACTAGGATTGTTTACGGAGTAATCCAGGATATGAAGATTTGAAAAGTGGTTTTAAAGCAAACGCAACTACACAATTAAAAGAAACCATTCTCATTGTAGCTTGTAACGGCGAAATGATGAAACGTGAGTCTAACGCTTTAAATCACTCGACCACTGCTGAAGAAAGGATCCATGCCATTATTTCAAATTTAAAAATTAGATAACGAAGAGCAAAATGTTACAACTATAAATCTAAAAGGTTAAACGATTCCTTTCGACAATGATTTTTGGAGTTCAACAAAACAAGCTTTAATTAAATATTTTTTAAATACAATTTTAAGAGCCTTATTCAATTTATGCCAAGCAATTTTTACGTTCAAAATTATTCAAAGGAGATTTATTTACATATTTGAAAATAAAAATAAAAATTGGAATATAAAATATTCTAGATAGATTAATTTAATATCCAATTCACATTTCTAAAATCTAAAACCACATATGAGAGTTGTATTGTAAAATTAAGACATCATGCGTCAACGGTTGAGCTTTTAATATATAAAGTTTTCTAGCTATTATATATATATATATATAATGTTATTATTATTAACGTTTGAGTTTAAAAAAAATATATACATAAAACTCAACCGCTGACGCATGATGTCTATTTTACAAGATCACTCTAATCTGTAGTCTTTTGGATTATATATAACGTTATTGAATCTACCTTCACGCATGTATACGTCAAGTCATCACGTGAATTGTAATTTTTGATAAATATTGTCAACTAGTTGCAGTACCCAGCTTTGCCAGAAATAAATGTTTATAATTTAATTATTGGGAGTGTAAAGTAACTTTAAAGTTAGTGCCGTTAATCCCCGCGTTGTTCTGCGCTTTTACTTAAAATTCCTGCTTTAAGGTGCAGCTCACGTTTGTGCAAAGGGGCTACTGATTTTTAAAATTTCAAACTTCTTAGTGCGGTAGATATTGCGCAACGCTGATGGAAACTCTTCATTTGATTAATATATATATATATATATATATATATGTGAAGGTAAAATACGATATATGCCTATAAAATAACACATTTAATAGAGTAAATTATTTATCAATGTTGACCACAAAAAAAAAGTGTTTGAATTATCTAAAAGTTGCGCCAAATGATCATTCGTAAGAGTATCAACTTGCATGTAACTGGAAAGATTGCGTCCATCCGTACATTTGGAGATATCAGAGACATTAATGGAGGATACAGGCCGAAAACATAAGCGAGTAAGACAAAATAAATAATCTCTAGATATTTTTGATCTTTTACTTATACGAAAGAAGTCGCCAGTTTTTGGACATTGAATCTAGATTTAGAAGATTAAAGTTGGTGTAGTTTTAGTTTGTGGAGAATAAATTAGTTACATTCAAACAATCAACACTGTGAATATTAAAAAAAAAGTTCTAATAAATCTTTGATTTCGTTTATTAATACGCTTGGCACCACGACTTAATAGAATGGGCACCTACTTCAGTGGTCGCATGGTCAAAGACGTCACTCTTGCAATATAATAGATGGTCTATTATGAAGATATCCGGGTTCAATCACGGTCGGGTGTAATAAGGGTCGTTTTCATTAAATGGTTATTTATCTTCTCGCAAAAAATGCAAATACGTTTTCTCTAGATGATAACTTCCTCAACCCTATCCCATTAACGTAATTGTTTTATAGTTATTTAACGTGCACTTTCTGAACAAACGATTATATCAGGGGTGACCTGGCGGTCTAGGGGTAGGGTGTCATACTTCTGTGCTGGCGGCCGGGGTTCAATCCTCGGTCCTAGCACAGATTTAGCTGATTACCAAACCCTTACTTCACCTATGACAAGACATTTTGTGAATGTGGGGAATGCCAGGCCTCCACCATGGTTCGGATTCCACGTTAAACTGTAGGTCCTCCATTTCATCTCACAATCACCCTACCATTACACATTAGCGTAAGTGCGTATAACCCGAACGGGTAGTACGATGCGGTTCTAATAATAATAATTATATCAACAGAGGACAACATATTTAACATAGCTAACATATCTAAAAAAGACCCGACACCCATCCCCCGGCCGTTAATTCGTCACTGTGAAAGAGGAAAGCCACATTTCACCAATGATAAATATTTCGGACATGCCAGGAATCAACCCTGTTACCATTATTTCTTTAGCATGGTTGAAATACATATAGATCATACAGGTAGTAAGAAACTGAAAAAAAAATGTAACACTAAAGCATACGTCAGCAATATCGATCTCTTGGCCGAACGCTTGTCGATATCCAATAACCAAAAGTACTAGCCAATGTTTTCAAGGACACCTGTTATTCTAAAACATCGGCACGGTCCACCAGGAGTGCCTTCTTTAAACCAGTATAAACGAGACTGACGTCCATGTCCACGTTCCCATTGGTACGGCTTTAAATGTGTCTAAATTTGCCATGTTGCGTAGGGATACACCGCTCTAGTGGAAAGTAACCAATAATTTAGTTGTGCGAAGAGCATGATCTCTACCCTTGTAAACCTATAACCAATGTGAACCATCAAGAAGTGGAAGAGAAACTCTCTAAATGCCCTTTACACGTGCCCTTCCCCCCTCTTTTTAATTACCAAGCACTGCATTACTATGTAGACTTCCAACTATAATGGCTAATATAAAATTCTGGTAAAAGTCATGAAAACATGTGTGTAATTTTTTAATGCACGAGTCTTATTTTAAACGATGATTAACTTCAAGCGCATGTTCAAAATATAGATTTATTTTTAATTTATGTGAATTATTTAATGTTTCCTTTCTGAACCGACTGATTATATCACTACATGACTTATAAACTTACTTAAATCTAGAACAAACACAATATCCAGCCCCCAGCCGTTTATTTCACCGAGAAAGGGGAAACCCACATTTCATCATTGCATTTTTCAGCCATGCATTGAACCCAGGACCCTTAGCTCAGAAGAAAGACATGATACTGACTGATTTAAGATGTCGGTGCAAAATATATAAAAGTATTATAATATTATAACATTGAGGAGTGAATTTAATATCTCTTGAGACAAACGAAACATCTTTGCTTGAAGATTTTTTTATAAGAAAGTGAATTTCATTTAAAATATTCTGAATAGTTTTAACCATAATTGAAACAAATACTTGGCGTATTGGTTAAAAATATTATGACAGTATTTTTTCTTCACCATGTCTACCAATTATGGCTAAGGGCATTTTAATCAGGCTGATGGGGCTAGGAAGAGGACGCCATATATATATATATATATATATATANTATATATATATATATATATATACTACCAATATTTTCATGGAGGAAGTGTTGGAAGCCATTTAGGAAAATACCCTATCATTACACCCGTACGGGAACCGAACCCCGTCCTCTCAATCACCGGCCAATCAATATAAGATGGGATTGACGTTTAGTCATCGTACTCAGAGAGAAATTTAGGTAGGGACTATAAAAGTACAAACAGGGAATTTTAGTATTGTCCTGAACCCAGGCATAAGGGCAGTAATTTTTGTTTTTAAACGAGAGTTTAGTTGTAATTTCATTTCATGTTATTGTATTATTCCATGCTAAGGAATGGCTTTTCAACCAAATCTGTATAATGGAACACTAACTAGGGCTACGCGGAACTTGTACGTAAATCAGATTACAAAGCCAGTCTGTAATGGAGTCACCGGTTGCCTAAGTCACGCACTTTCCATGTCGGAATGTAATGTGTGCATTATGTATGTGCCTGGCTTTCCTCTTGGGGTGAGGGTGCGGGGGGAGGGGGGGGAGATAGGGGTGGACGGACGACGACGACACGTATTATTTCCAACTTTGGGAGAGGGGGACACAAACATTATTCACAAATTGAGTGACGAGGGGGAGGGGACACACACATATTATTATTAATTATTGGATCCTTTAGCTACTTTTATTTAAGCACCGTGTCTTACTACCCATTCATCTAAATTTAGAGGAAGTGCACTCGCATTTGTGTGGAGGATGAGTGGAGAACCATTAAAAAAAGCCTTCTGTACATTCGAATGATATTAAAACTTCGATCTCCCCGTCATCGGAAGTCGAGTCTACTGCGAGAGTAGCACCTTAGACCATGTGGCAACCGAAGCGGGTTGTAACTACTATTATATAACATAAATAGAGCCAAATATAATATTACACTTTGATTATTTATCTACATATCTAATATATTCTGTTCATTATTATAATTTCAAGATTGTCACTACTCCCCAGATTAAAATAGTACAAATAACACCTTTGTCAATAATTTATTTATATATTTTAAAAATGATTAAGGTATCCATAAAGCGAATATATTGGGGAGGGGGGTAAGACTTTCACCCAAAACCAAAATATTGGGGGCGGGCAGGACGTGGCCCCCTCATTCTCCCAACAAACACGCCCATGTGTGCAGTCTTTTCAGTCAACGACGCATATTTTACCAGAATGGCTTTTAAACACGGTATGGATAGTTTGGCATGATGATGGAAATCCTTCATTTTCGCGTAAACTTTCCAGTCAGGGTTACAAAAATATCCGTAGTTCGAATTCCATTCCATGTGTTATGAAAACTACGCAGTCTGTGCAGGGGTGGTTTGGTGTCCGTTCTCACCAAAGGCCGACATTCTGTTTTCTATGAACATTGTGAGTGATTCTCTTCCCTTGCACTTCAATACGTGACTCTTTCAAGAGGTTGGGAGCTAAATGAAGTTAGTTTTGTGATATTGTATTGTTTAAGTTGTTCGATGATGGAAAAAGGATGATTATGTGAGTGAATTACTGGAAGAATGGCAAGTGGGAGATTATTACAGCTAAGTAACTCCATAACTAATTAATTTCTCTCTCTCTTTTTTTTAACGCTGCCATCTCACGAAACAAATGTTTGGTATGTATTTAATCCTTTACAGATAATTGTGTTGATTTCTTCAGCCTGCAATATCTATGAAAACAAGTTATCAAAGTTCTTTATTTTCGTTAATCACAGGGCTAACTTCAAGGTAAGGGAAGAAGGGCCTTATTGTTAGCAGAATATATTGCTATTATAACAGTATAAGCATTATACCCTTCCAGTATATCATGGATCTAGTATAATACAATTCGGAGGCAATAACAATAAATACTGGTTGCAATGCAGTCAAGGACGTCATTTATTCCATTATAACCTACGTTCCCACCCATAGTGACATGAAATATCACAAATCGATACTGGGAAAACAGTACTTTGCTGGATCTATACCACACACATAGACTTGCGTTACATTGAGCAATGTGCCAGCTCCATTACTACCTATTGTTAGAATTGATGACGTCAATAATGTGACGCAGTAACATCCTTCCATTCTAAAACTGAAAAACATACGTACACAAAAACCACAACGCGTCATGGAATAAACCGATCCGGTAATCAAGAGCACAATTTCCAAGTCATGACTGGAAAGATTTACGTAATTTCGTGTTTAACACCAGTAAATCTACTTCAGTGTCATCATAGATGTGTGGTTAGGCCTAATATTTTCCAAGGTGAATGCCAATATTGTGTCAACATTGGCTAAAACACATCGGATGAGAATTAACTCGAGTGAATGTTCTTCATAGTTTTGGAGTAGCTGCTGTGCTAGATATTTCTGAAGTCACCATAATATTTTCAAATTTTCAATAAGGGTTTACTCACTGAATTATCTTGAGAGAAAAAAGGCCTGTAGATATGTGTATGTGTTTGTGTACGCAGAAGTGCGTTGGCGTTGGTGGCGTTAATAAAATCCATTCACATTAATTTTGGGCCTTTCCTGAGAACTGAAACTTTACTAAAAGCAGTACCATATTCATGCATCTCGAAAATAGATCATGTCACTTCAACAAGAGAAGTGAGCTAGATCTAATTGTTTGATTTCAAGCTATATTTGCGAGGCTAACAAATACAGAACTATCTTTATTGCTATCGTGAACATTTTCAACCTCATTATTATGGATTTTGACATTAGTGTGCCATCTCAACTAAAAAAAATGGGCCTTAAAATTATGTCAGTCTGTTATTATGTCTGAGCTTGGGACTGTAGCCGAAACATTTAGAGGGATTTATTTCAATCTTAATGTTTTGACGTTACATAGTCATAACATGAGCCTACAACGTAATTTTAAATGTACATATAATATAAAATGTAGTTCAGGCCTACTGACTTTTTAAAATGAGACATTTTTCAAAAATGCCTTTAACAATGTTGATCTAAATGGATATCTTTAGTTTTTTTGAGGAAATCATTTTAAGAATTAAATTAATGAAAATAGATTTTTTTTTAACTTTCTTAAAAAATTATATATATATATATATATATATATACTACATGAGAAAGTTTGTACGTTTGTGTGGTACCATTTATTTTGCAGCAAAAACTTTCTCTAAGGGAACTGTATGATTACTATTGGGAAACAATAATGTAATTCTCTTGTTGTCAATCTACCCTTAAATATAAGACACATTTTGCAACGCTGGCTCACCGAGGTTTCCTGTAGCCCCCCTTATTACCTCAGCACACATCTTCCAACGTAAATGAAAGCGAGGAGATTTGGAACCAGTTAACCGAAGAGCGAAAATAAGACACGCAGTTATCTCAAAGGTGATATTCCAAGTAATTAACTTTTGAAGTGTCATAAAAGGTCAAATATAGTTTGAACCAGTGATACCTACTCTCACCGTGGGAGAGAGATGCTTCCATGTCGAGTGCAAGCACCCTCCCTCCTCCGATGATAGCTTGCGCGACGAGGCCACCTTGAGGGGCAGTCTCCTTACACCCTGGGCTTTTTGACAACATTGCCGGGAGGCTTACGCTCATCTATCAATGGAGATCAGACGAAACCTTATCGCCTAGCCATCGCATTTATTTTGATTCACGCAAGGAAAATAATAAGAAAACACCATTTGCCAGTGTAACCTATTTCGAGAGAAAAAATGAAACCATTAATGGGAAACGTTATATATTTTACACCCCATTCGTGAATTTTCCCAGTGCATGAATATTACTAATTTCTGCTCATTCCATGAAGTGACATCTCCTCCTAACCATTTCACGAACTGGGCAAAACAATTCCAGTTCATGAATTGTGCACCGCTTGTGCTGCCCAATCAATAAACTGTATATTTAATGAATTGGGCAGCTCCAATCGTTAACCACTTCATGAACTGGATGTGTTTTTGGCCGGTCCGTGGAATGGACAAGCGAATAACAGGTTTGGTCTCTAAGTTAATTTAACTTTTAATCGTTTTAGAATGGAAGGTTGATATCTTAAAACAAATTTCAGTTAAGCTCTTAGGAGATAGTACAATAAGATTCAGTTCACGAAATGGGCAAATATTAAAGCAATATTTGCCCAGTTTGTGAAACTATCAAGAGAATAAGACAGTGCACTGAATGAGAAGACATTTACCCAATTAATGAAATGGGCAATTTCACTATTGGGGTGTAATATTTAGACAGGGAGTAAAACTTCGGTTAGCTGGAATTTCCTTAAAGAAAACCCGGGTTAACCGAAAAGCTGTTTTTTTGGTCGTTTTTATTTTGCTAAATAGGTGTAGCAAAAGGCTAGAATAAATTTCCCCGGAGTTTCATTATTTCCCAGTCAACCCAGAAATGAGTGAATCAGACCTTTCCATGAATCCATACTAGCTTTATTTGTAACGCCCGACCTTTCGTTACTGTCTTTAGGCTCTCTTTTGATGTCCATGGATTCCCAGAATCTAGTAGTTTCCATCAATGACAAGCCAGATATGTTCCTCTGTTGTTTATGAATAAACCCAGCAAAGTATGTGTTTTGATCTCCCGTGTTTAGGGTTTTGGCTCGTCGTGCCACCCAGATACGTTGGGGTAGACTGGGCAGACACCTAATAATATCGCTTTGTAAGCCTAACCTTTTTCCATTGAACTCATGCCCTGAGTTGACGCAGCCTCTCTGCAGCGCGTCAAAACGTCAAGTCTTTGAAACAACATGGCAAACCTAATATGTTTCTGTATAAATGTTTATTATTACCGCCACAGGTAGAATTTATTAATTATTCGAAATCGGGTCCACCCCTTTTATTTCAGATAGTCGTAATTCTACTGCATATATATATATACAGTATCTGAGCTAGCGAGGTGGGTTGTAGGGAGAGAATAGTTACTGCCCTTTCACGATATCTTTAATTTTTTTTATTTTCTCATAGCTTATAAAGAGAAAGCGTTATAATTGTAAACTTTTTGGCTTTCGGTTTATAATGGATCTTCACGTTCTATGTGTCCCTAAAATAAAATAAAAATGTACCGACAATTCTGTTTGGCCATATGTCTACATGTACACTTCGTTTACCTTGAAATGTATCAAGCTTACCGTGACAGACTACATTATGTCCCTTTTATATAGGCTAAGTTTATCACTAAAGGTAACAAATTTGGCTTTCATGTTTTCACTATATCTTAGCTTACAAGATAGGGACATAGTGTAATGCGTCAAGGTTAAGATGAGATGGAAGGGGACGCGGGAAAAGGCCAGTGTTTTTGCACTTTTTATGGCCAAAATAAATATAATATTGCTCCAGTACAAACAAAGTTTAATTTTTTTCACATGTTGATATTAACAGTTCCTGAATATCTTTAATGAGCATGGTGGTATTATATAACAAACTTTTTAAATTAAGAGAAAAAGTTGTCATTAAATTCCAGCTCACAATTGACAGATATTCGAGACATACACCTGAGGCTACAGCCAAATTTGATATTTAGATGATTTATAGTCGTAGTGCGAGGCTGAATCATAATTTTAATCTCAACCCTGAAATTAAGCAAAGTTTAATCATTAATATTTTTGAAAATTCGACAATTTTCGAAAATAACACACAGTTTTTTGTTGAAAATGAATATCTCTAGAGTGCTTTACATGGTAAAATAGAACTGTATTATCATATAAGGGAGTCTACTGATGACTAATTTTTAAGAAATTTAATTAAAACAAATTTTACACGACATTTTTGTTCACAATTTATATCTGAAGAGTGTGTGATTATCAAAATAATATAATTTTTTTTATAAAACTAATTAGGAGTGATTTATTGATCATTTTTTTAAATTGTCACAAACTATAATACACAATTAGAATGTAAGTACGATTTCCACGTAAGTTTTATTTAGCTGACAAATGAAAAAACCCATTAAAACAGTTTCTCTCAGAAAGTGATGTAAATCGACTTCACTTGTAGACGCAATAAAAAATATTAGCGAGCAGTATGAATACGAAACTATTTTTTAAGTAATTTCTTAACGTTTATAAATAGCCAGTATGTCCGTGAACCAAGATGTCACGGAACACACAATAGCCCCAGAAATAATTATATTGCGTATACTATTTCATTCTCAGTAGTAATAATAGTAATAATAATACTGGTTTTACCTATTTGGCAAAGCTAAGGCTTAAGCCTTCTCTTTCATTTAAACAGAGATTAAAAAACAAAACATATGACATTTATTGGAAGCGTTAACACATATTAAAAATAATCAAATCAAACATTTAAAAAAGCAAGTATTCAGAGCAGTATTTAACCATTTACACGTTCTTCATACTCAAATAAAGCTCAAATTATTTCTATAACTAGTTTAAGTTTATTGGTTGACAACACTCTTAAAGGAAATTCCAGATGTCAGGTGACAGGTAGAGCTATCTAATTTGTACCAAACCTACGCTACGATTCCAATTATGTAAACCATATTTAATAACTTTTCCATGACACATACATAAATATTCGTGACAGAAAGGGCTCCTGAGATTCCACCAGCTATCAAAACTTATTAAAGTGCTAGATTTTTTTTTTAGCTATATCCCATCCGATTGGAATTTTAATTCAAAATTTTATAAATGTTATCACTGGGAGTAGTTTTAAGTTTAAGATAATTTTGAGCAGAGTATGTAAAATAAAATATTATTACGTGCATAATGAACTTACCTCACAAAAAATCATGAACCATAAAAATAATGTAATAGCTTCAACGACTAAAATCCCATTTTATGATTTTCATGACTGGTAGACCCTGAAATATTGTAAAATAAGGAGCAAATTATGTAAGATTAATGAAAAAAAAATATAGTAGAATAGGTTTTGACATAGGGTTATGATTGTTTTTTTCGGGAGAGTGGTAAAGAATGGGGCGGAAAATAAATGGGAAATACACTACTATCTTACCCTGAATTACTCCCGAGTAGTTTCAATTGCCACCCTGCTCCAGAACTGAGGCGCTTGCTTCACAGATACATCTTAGCGATATGACGCTACCACCCTCGCATCACTGCCAAGTGATTTGGATGTTCACTTTTTTTTAAATCTAAGATATACAGTGTTTATTTTAGTTACAAATGCGTTATTTACCAAAGTTAGGTCCGTGTATGACGATTGTAGTGCTGTAAATGCAGCGGTAAGTGTAAAAAGAAAGAAAGAAAGGATGATTGCTTTGAGCTGCCACGATTTTCTAGATAGACCAGTCGTCAGGAACCTAACCTGTCGTGACTATAGGCTAAGTTTGTATTTAAAATCTTCCTCGCGTTTTGTTTCTCTCCTTTCAACCACTCGAAATACTACTCAAATAGCACATGGGTCTGTCATGTCAGCTCGTTAACTGCAATTTGTACTCACATAAGAGTTAAATAGGACTTTAAAGAATGTCTCAATAATAAGTTTTGTTGGATTTATATGTGTTTACCGAATTAAATCGTCGAGCTCATTAGTTATTGGTATCTTACCATCCGACTTAAAATCACACGTACCCTACTATAAATATTTATATTTTTTTAACGTGTACCACTTATTACTATCCGTTTATACATTTTAAATATTTACACTAGTGGTATATGGAAGAAGAAGTCTATTTTTAGAGTAAATGTAGCCGTATTTGCGTGGAGGAAAAACAGGAAAAGAAGACGGCTCAGTACACCCGGGATTAAAATTCAGACCTCCTCGTCACATGAGCAGACCAAACAAGAGTGACATCTTTTTCTTTACAGGCCTTAACTAACATCCACTTATGAGTTCCCAACTGGATCTCCCAAGAATAGTATATTTTAATAATTGGTGTTTTAAAGTGATACACACACACAAACACGCTCATGTCACACCTAATTCTTCCCCGCGGTGAACCAGTGTGACGCAGCACCCAGTTTACGCAACACTGGTCTTAGCCGACTGGACGGCCGATGAGGGTGAGATCGGGGTTCGAATCCCGGTAGGGTGTATTGAGAGTAGTTTAAAAAAAATTGTTGTCTACACACATGCGGATAGGCTTCCCTTCCCTAGCACATAACGTAATTGGTAGCCTACATATTATGCGTATAGCCTGAGCGGGCAATAAATAAAATCTTCAGTTCACTTTTTTATCAATGCAAAGGACCTTACTTTTAAAGCTTGCAATTAGATGTCAAAATTAACAAGTATTATATTTTATTTGAAGGGGTTTTTTGATAAAATTTCCTGTTTTTAACTTTTTTATTTTCAAGGTACAAAAGTTTTTCTTTTTTCCAGGTTTTTCAAGTACGTGGTAGCTTTGCGTTTATAATAATAATAGTCAATTTGGCCCATATTGTGGTCTATCAATAACTTATTACTGGGCGGGAAGCATGCATAGAGAAAAAGAGCATCTGACAATGATTTATATAGTAAGAGGATTTCTACCAATGATCCGCCTCTCTAAAAGTGTATTAAGAATGTAACATTATAGTGAGATAATGAGTTTAAAGATTTTTTTATGAGTTAAACTTAAAGCTTTGGATTATTTTAAAATGATAAAACTAAAAGTTTAAAATAATTCTAAGAACGATCAAAATTTAAAATTCAAGATATTCGAGTGGGATCCTATAAACGTTCCACTTTTATAACAGTCCATCGATTAGTTAAAACATTATGGGAGACACACACATCATATATGTTCATTTTATATTGAAAATAAATATATTTAAAACATATGTTATAGTCTATATACTTGGATCCACATTTGCTACAAAACCTTATGTATACTTCAATGTTAATTGGAAGAACCATATCAGACAGGTAGATCAGTTACTGTAGATCTACTTTCACATATTCATACATACAAATCTGATAAGCAGCTGTAACTGTTGATATTCAAATCTATTAATATCTCTAGGCAAAAAAATTACAGGGTTGGTAAATTGGGTCCTGTCTACCAAAATCATGTCAAATTGGGTCTCTGTTGAAAAAAGGTATAGGTAAAATGGAACCTGGTTATAAAATAGGTATGGATAAAATGGATTCCGTCTTCTGTCAGCCTATTAGAGTGGAGGTTGGCTGAATAGTCGCCCATAAATTCGTTTTATTTTCTTCTAAACGCTTTAAAATATTGACAGCTCTTGCTGCACATCAGAATTCTTTATTAATCAACCGGTGAAAGCTTCAAACACACTGTTTTGACAAAAGCAAATCTTGTAATTTATCCTGTCTTAAACTCAACCTTTTTTGTATCAGAATAATACTTAGATTCAGCAAGTATGGTAATACTTTATAAACTACAGCGAACCCATTTTACCTATCCGTTTCAAAGTAGTGGGACCCATTTTACGTATTGTTAACCCAATATACGTGGCCCCAAAAATGATACATGTTGTAAGGGGTGACAAGAAACGTGTTTCCACGTAATGCACTTGTGCGCAGCGATGCCAAATGACGGCGCTACGATATGTCAAATTGGCTCTGTATGCACATATGGGGTAGGAAACTCATTAATCTTTAGCACATAGCACTGCGGAGTTTGGTGTAAATTATTATAGCTACAGTAGCCTCATGGCTTCTTTGGTGCGGACTGACAGCTCACAGCTGATTTCTGACAGTTAACATTTAGGTATATACCTAAATGTTGACTGCCAGTACTGACAGCTGCTAGACACATGATTTTGCAGATCCTATGGTTCGGCGTAGGGATACATAATTTGGTCTGGTAACTTTTCAAAGCCGTCAGCTGTGAGCTGTGAGCTGTCAGTCAGCACCAAAGAAGCCACGGGGCTACTGTACTAACATACATTTAATTGCCTGACAACAAGTACCCTTAAGGGGTTAAAGGGGTGCCTGTGTTGATTTACCTGGCATGCTGTATGAGTTACCTACTCCCCCTCCCCCAGGTACATGTAGTACCAACTTTGACATTTATCATAGCTGTATAATTTTTTAACTTGGAGATCTGAATAACCTTGTATATTATCAATACCTGTGAACTAACACAAACTTTTAGTAACATATGATTATGGTTGACCGTAAAAAAATATGTTTGTGTTTTATAAAGATTTCTTTGTTCAAAATCCTACTTTAGCTCGCTTACCTTAATACTTGACAGTCAATCTGATCTTCAAGAGTCAATTCTATTGAACAAGTCGTGATGACGTCATATCCAAAATTAACTGGCAGTGTATCTTCACACTTTTTTCCTGAAAAATAATACAGTTAATTAAAAGAGTTAGGACGAAAAAAAACTTTTAAACAACGTTCTAACACTCAACTTACAAACCTATTTTATACGAGAACATCCTATAAGGGGAGTCACCCTGTTCAATCAAACACATGAGCGGGTTAGCTAATGTAGTGATTATTTATATCGTTCAGTCGTCAGTAATTATACCCCAGACTTGCATTGGAGAGAAAGCGGACTCAACGTCAAGCTCGTCTAGTTTGGTTTTCTAGGGACGTTGAGGTTCAACTCACTGACGGTGTAAAGGGGGTGATTTCCTCCTGGTTATTTTACATCCTACGTACACGCGAATGAGGGCACGTTTCCATTAAAAAATTTCTTCATTAACTCTGACTTATTAGTGCTTTTTTTCTTATTAAAAATGTGTATAACCCGGACGGGTACAAGAATACGCTCGAAACCCTAAACAAATCTAAGTTTGGATTTCTGAATTCTTAATTTTATAACAAAAATTGGGATCAATTTAATAGGTTACCCTTTTTTTAAATGGTTTTTCGTGGATAATGTAGACCTAAAATTTGAAATTCGGTAAAACGGTTTCATTACCACTGTTTTTTTTTAAATTTATAATATGCAAAACAGCACCATGATGCTAGGTATGATTCGAGCTGTAATTCCTGCCTAGGTTACGGTAGGAATTTGGTAGGAAGAAGAAACTTAAAAAAAAAACACTTTTTTATGTCAACAATGATAACCATTTACAATATTATTAATGTTAATTTATAATTATTTAAAATATCTATCAGAAGTTACAGCTGCAAATAACATGACTTGATGTATGCATAAGTAAAAGTAATATCCCATTTTCATAAAAAGGGGTTATATGAGGTCTAGAAAAATCACTAAATCTACTTTTACATATGCATATGTAAAGTCATGTGATCTACAGTTATAAGCTTTGATAGTTATTATAAACACCTATAAAATAATACTAATATAATAATAAAATGTTAATTAATAGGGAGTTTGACACCTTAACTCAGCTGGTAGCGTGTACGCCTACTAAGTTACAAGTCCTGGGTTCAATTCTCTGCGTGTCCGAAAGCTTTATCATTGATGAAATGTGGGTTTCCCATTTCACAGTGATGAATTAACGGCCGGGGGTTGGATATTTTGTCTGTTCAAGACTTAAGTTAAGTCTTGTGCTGATATTATCAGTTGGTTCAGAAGTTGCACGTTAAACAAATCAATACATCAATAGGGGGCTTAAAACACACATTGTATTGGCATCTGGTGTTTTTCACCTTCCTGTATGTTTTCCTACTGACGGACGGCTCCAACCACTTGGTTTCTGGTGTGTAGGAATTTCTGCTCGACTTTTCTAGCGCCTTGAGTTTCCCGAGTAGATCCTATGCGCACAACTGTCTGGTTGCCCCATAGTACACACTAACCGCGCGCTAATGCAAATGTACACACGAATAAGAGTAAAGTTTGTTCAGAAGCTCTACCCCTTGGGCACCTGGGACTCCTTTATAGATGGTGCTCTTTAATCTTACAACCTACCCCCAAGGCGGCTTGCTACTGTTTACAAAGTGCACGTGTACGAGACTCCGGGAAATGTTTACTTGTTAACATCTGCGCGACCAGTTCAAATATCCTCTATAAGAGAGTTTATAATAAGGAGGTTTAAGGTGAAGGGATCCCTCTAATTCTTAAGAATATTAAAGGGTCTTTTTTAAATTTTTCCCAATTTGGTAGTCAAATTGTATGATACGTCATTATAGTAATAAGTTAAAGACTGCCGATGACCGAAAGACGAGGGTTCGAATCCAGGTCAAGTGTACTGAAGCGGGTTTTCACCTAACTAATGATTTTTCATTCTCTTTTACTCCACGAAAATGTGGAACACTTCTTATAAATTTAGCCTTCCTCGTCCATAACACATTAGTATATTTAGTACATATGCGTCTAATCTGAACGGGCAGTAGGACGCGATACTAAAAATATAGTAAATCCAGTATATATTATGTACTTTACTCTAGACCTGACAAGCCAGAATTTTTGGGGGTAAAGAGACGGAGAGTAAGGGAGAGTAAAAGAGGGGTTGGTAGCTCCCCCACGTGGGCTAATAATAACACACCATCAGTGGTACGCGCTGCAAGTGGGTCATTAGGGATCTTTTCATCCCAATCAGCCCGCTGTTAATTGGCGAGCGCGATATTACCGAGATATAGAGTACCCGCTGCGGCACTTTGGCGAGGCCAACACATATACATACATACATACATACACACACAATACATACTATACACACCACACACATACCATACAGAGTACACACTACATACCGTACACACCATACAGCATACACACTACACAACATACACACCTCAAATGCTCATACACATACACGTCTGCTTATTTTAATGTGGTTCACTATGTTATTCTATCCTATGCTTCAATAACTTACAAACCACGATTTAAATAGTTAATATTTACAAATCTGCTGACATTTAGTTCACGTGACATTAGCCTGGACGTAGCCAAAAGAGGCTACTTAATTATAACAGAGAGCGGCGAATCGTAAGTGAATCTATACTCAACAAAGCTATCGCGGTAATTGAATATAGACCTACCTCATAAATACGATGGGGGTTTCAGTTTATACCAATTCAATTCACATACAATGATTGGAAACAAGAGCGTAGAAAGTTACATTTTCTAGGGGTGGTTCCAGTATAAAATGTAACTTAACCTTTAGCTAATAAACGTGTATATGCATAAACTATATACCTCCTAAGGGGGTCCATGAAAATCCAGGGGAAGGGGGATCCGAGCCTCCAGACCCCTGTATTTCTACGCCGTTGAGTGGAACTAACCATGAAAAGAAAAATAGAAGATAAATTATTGACACAAAATGTTTGAAAGATATTTTGTTTTCAAGCATTAAATTATGAAAATGAAATAAAAGCGAAATTTCATTAGGGAAAACTGCAAGCCATTAAAAAAAATGTTCCCTTTGAAGTATCGTATTTATATTTTATTTAAGTTGAGAAAGAAAACAACGCTCTCTTGTTTTAATTGGTGGTCGGTCACATAACAGTGTGTTAAAAACAGTACTGAAGAAATGTTTTAAAATATAATAAAAAGAATTAAAAGAAAATACATTGATTTTAAAGAAAAACTTCAAATTAAGAAAACATATGATCAATAAGTCAGTTTATAATTACAAACCCACACACCAATTAAAAGAATATCCAAACAAAATAAACATTAATTAATGTATTCTGTATACCTCAATTTGAGGATATTGTTTGTAGTTAAATAATTGAGTTACTGTTTTTATTGCTCTTTATATTTATAGTGAATTTTACATAAACTTACCCGCCTCGGTGGCGTAGTTGGCTAACGCGCTTGTCGTGTTGAGCTCGACTGCTGAGGACGGGGAGATCGAGGTTCGAATCTCGGTCGGGTGAACTGAGGGTGGTTTTTCCTAAATGGTTTTCCACTCTCCCTCCACGCAAATGCGGGTTCACTTCCTCTAATTCAACCTTACCAATTCCTAATCCATTAGAGCAATTAGTACTTAAAGCGTTTAACCCGAACGGGTAGTAAGACGTGGTGCTAATTATTAGTATTATTATTATTACATAAACTTGTTAGCCTAGATTTTGATATGATTGGGTAGTGTTTTAGTAAAGATAATATAGATTGTAAACCATTATTTAATTTAGCTAACGCAAATATAAAGTACATGGTTATTAAAGACCTAGTATCCACACTTTAATAAATACCAGTGCATCTGCCCAGTTAAAAAATAATAATTCTAAACACCCAGAAGACCTAAGAAAATGAAGTTTTTCGGTTAGGTTGTCTCTATTAAAATATATATATTCGCTGACAAAAAAATTCCCATTGAGGCCCCCAAAGTGGGGTGGGGGTGTTCTAAAAACCAAATTTGAAAAATTCTCGAAGCTCAGAAGTGCTAAGGAGCCGAAACTTTGCAAGCAGATAGCATCTAGAGTGCTATACTTGATGACAGAAAATTCCAAAGGGGCCCCTCAAAATCGGGGATTAAAACAAAACAGTCAAATAAATCTTGAAGATCAGGAGACCTAAGAAAATGAATTTTTGCAGACAGTCAACCCCTAACTAAAAACGGCGCAATAATATTCTAGCGACGGAAAATTTATAAACGGCCACCCAAAATGGGTGGGGTCCAAAAAAAGAAGTCGGAACAACCTTTAAGCCCATTAGATCAAGGATGCTGACATTTTTCAGGCAGGTAGCCTCTAGCCGTAAGAGTGCAGAACTACTTGATGACATAAAATTGCAATGGGGGGGGACCTCCAAAACGTCAAAAAGAAAGTAAAAAAAAATTTGAAGCTCAAAAAACCTCAGAAGCTGAAATTTTGCATAAACAGGTAGTCCTAATACAAAAGGGTACATACACTTTTTTGACACTTCAATTACCAAGAGGCCTCCCAAAATAAGGGAAAGGGCTTTAAGAAAAACATAGTAGAAATACTCTCGGAGCCCAGTAGACCTAGGAAGCTTAAAATTTGTAGGCAGCCAGCCCTTTAACCCTTTAACCAAAAGAGAAATATGTAATGACAAAAAAATGCCAAGAGAAGGCTCAAAGTGTTAAAAAAAAAGTCGAAAAATCTCAAAGGCCAGAAGACCTAGGAAACTTAAACAGGCCTATAGCCCCTAATATAGAAGGGTGCAGGAATACTTGGTGACCAAAAATTTACATGGGGGGAGGGAGGGGGGCGACTAAAAACAAAAAAGTTTGTAATTAAATATTTAATTGAGGGCCAGTTTTGCACTTTCATTGGAGTAAATATTTTCTCTACTATAGTTTTTTTAATTGAAACGCTTCACCCAGATTTGAGGATCACTAAAAATGATTCCTATTCGCAATAATTGTCCAACAAATGCTAATGGGACATATTACACGACCAGAAATTAAGCCGTTGATTTGTAAACGGGTATTATGCTAGTAATTAATATAAAAACATGAACATATAATAAAACACAATAATAAGACTATATAACTCCTAGAAAACTACTATATTTGAGCACATGTATAATACAAGCAATATAAAATATATATTTACAAGTAATTATTACTTATGAGTTATGATATACGAACATATTTTTTTATAGATTTTAAAAATATTTGACATTAATAAATGTAATAAAATCTCATATATTAATTCCGATTCATCACATATATAAATGCACTTTTTGATCAAAGATAAACAAAAGTTCCTCAAATACATATAAACATCACATGGATACTATGCGGTCAAAATAAGTTTTAAAATATTCTTATTTATCGAAGTTTTCAGCTCTGGATTTTTTTTTTAAATCTGATGGTTGTAAAGTTATCTTAAAGCATTATTTCTTAAGTACATAATTTTTTCTTAGTTTTGTTATATCCTTATACCGTTGTATATTTTAATAGTGTTAGTATGATTCCTTGGCGTCCTTGTGGCTTTAATTTACATAAAGGTAGCCACCTTAGGTTTGTAACACAAGCTAAAGGCTATTATTGTCTAGAAACCCACACTATAGTGAGCTCCGAATCACAAACAGTCTCTTAGAGGTGGCTAGGCAAGGTTATAAGGGGACAGTAAGAAGACCTATGAGTCAAAATATAAAACAAATCACATGGACAACGCATATTTTTTTAATTATTTATTTTTTATGCAAATATTCATTATTATTGTATTTTTAAAATAGGATGGTAATAACTGATGTGAAATTTTCACACGCACAGTCACTCTGTAAACGCAAATAGTTGTTAGTCTACTATACTTTATTTTTATGGTGATTTACCTACCATAGGTTCAAATCCATGTCGGTTATATTGAAGGTAGTTCTTTTCCCACATGGTTTTCCAATCTCCTTTTATGGAAATGCGGGTACATTTTTTTAAACAATTCTCCATTGATTAACCGGGTTGTAAGATGCAGTGGAAAATAAACACATTTATATGCGCTCTAAAAAGTTTGTTTCATGACGAATTAACTAGGCACGGTTACATTCTTCCTCCAACATCCATAAGTGAAAATGGCTAGACAAATTGACCAGCAATACTAGTTATTCATAAAAAATATCACAATTAATAAATATCTAATCATGAGTTTTAGCTTCATATGTATATAAAAAAAACATACACCTTAGAACATTTGCTTTAGTCAGCGAGCCTTCATTCAGTCGGTAACATGCATCTGTCAAATGAACTACCGGTTGTTTGATTCGTGAGTTTGGAATTTCCTTTTCCCAGTGATAAATTTACTTCTGGGGGACTGGGTATTAAGTATATTCTAGAATTAAGCTAGTTTGTAAGTCGTGTGCTAAATTAATGTCATTTCATAAAGTGAACCAAATTAATAAGTAAAAAAAGGTTTAACTTGTTTATTTTCTACGCTTATCATGATTATATTTCATGCACTTTTATTATATGATATTCTAATACCCAATTTAAATGGATTGTATCAACTTAATTGGAAGTTTTTCAAAATTAAAAACAATCTCAAGAGATTCCGTTACTTTTGACACATTTCCCAAACTGTTAAAATACTATTAAGAAAGTTTTCTAGTAAAAGTCTACGTTTTAGGAGGCGCGGTGAGTCGTCGAGTGGAGGTGAAACAGTGGGAGACACTGAAGAGGGGTTGAAAGGGTGGGGTGAAAGGGGTTGTTTCTGTGACAAGTACAGCAATTAGTAAAGACAGAACAAGTGCCAGCCAGGAGGTCCGTGGCGACAACTCCACTTCTCACAGTTCCGACTCCTGTCAAATAATGTGCTTTCTTGCTTTTCAAAAGTTTCCATCAATTACCACCTATTTAGATGTTAAAAATATGAACACCCTCGTAGTCTAAGGTATCACTCTCACGATAGAATATGCTGCCAATAACAGGAAGATCGAGGTTCTAATCCTGGTCGGGTGTACTAAGGGTGATTTTTCTTAAATTGTTTTATACTCTACCTCAATGCAAATAAGGGTACACTGCCTTTAAATTCAACCAAACTCATTAGCGTAATTAGTACATATGCGTATAACATGAACAGGTATTTAGAAGCGGAGCTAAAAATAAATATACATGTATGAATATCAGGTTCATAGTAGGTTCATTTAGACTTGTAAAGTTACTACAAATGCATAATTAATAATTTATACACCCGTTTCGGGAGTCTAATTATCTGGGGCATCACTTTCACAATAGCCAGACCTACTGATGACGGGGAGATAAGGGTTAAAATCCCAGGGAGGGAGATTTTTCCTGAATAGTTTTCCACTATGCCTCCCCTATAATACGGGTACACTTATTCTAAATTCTTCCCTCCTCATCCCTAAAAAATGAACGTATACTCCATTCACGGTAGGAATTACTCTCTGAAAGGTCTTTTTTCCTACCAATATCCTACTATATAATAGATTTCTCGTAGAGAAAAAGACCTTTCAGAAAACAATTCCTCCGGTGAACGGACTTTAGTTAGTGCATTATGCGTGACACCTGAGTGTGTAGCAAAACGTGGTGCTAAAAAAAAAAAATCCACCGATTTCGGAATATTCGTAGACAGTTCAATATATTTATTTTATACATTTCTCGATACTTTTTTTATTACAAAATTTTACTTAGCATATTGAAATGACTAGGTTACAAAGAGCAAGACATGTGGTGAATGGATGAAACTAGAACCGCGTTCGGAAGGTATTGACTAGCAAACCCAACGGGGACACCTAGACGCAGATGGGAGACTACATTAGAATGGACCTGAAAGGGATAGTGTGTATTGAGGCTGACTGGCTAGGTTTATTTAAAGATTGGGATGATTGGCGTCGTTTTTTTAAGTGCGGCAACGATCATTTGAATTCTTAATTCAACAGAGTAGTTAAGTACATAAACATATTTAGAGTTTAATATATAATTTTTGAAATTATAACACAAGAAATAAAACAAAAATAAACCTTTTAATGAAATTGAGCACTTGACCTTTTAAATAAACGCTATAGTCCATTTATAGTTGCACACGAATTAATTATAACAAATGTTTGCATAGTTAAATCAGTTAATTATCCGTTATAAACTATATGATTTTTTAAAATGAAATATGCTTATTTAGCGATAGTTTTAAAAGTATACTTATTATAATAGTAAGTTTTGTTTTTATGACACAAGCCTCTTCATTTTACAAATTTGATATGATTTTTACCCAAAAACAATAATATATCCACAGACTTTTGATTTCAAACTACAACTTCTTTTTATGAAACCCAGTCATTTTATTTAGACTACAAACCAGGGTTTATAACTATGGTTTGTATTTTATATCTCTCAAATTAGAGAGGTGGTGCCAACTTCGACAGATGAAATTTACATGTAATGAATGCTTTCAGTGTTGGCTGCACTAGAGTAATTTGTTATATTCTCTCAAAGCTTAATTAAGTCACTGATAAGATGTATCTATATTTTTATTAATTTATACCCTTCGTTTACCAAAAAAGATAGCAAGGCCACCATGATTATTTCTACTATGGATGCAGCTTATATAATAGTCATATCGTAACACGTCAAGTTAAGACTATCACCGTATTGATAATTTTGCCAAAAAACGACGTGACAATCCGAAGAAAGGGAACAGGATAAGAAGAGAGTAGATGGTGGGGCGTTTGGGAACCCAAATTCCGCCAACAGGTGACAACTCTTTTTTCCCGGTGAAGCAATCATTGCGTGCTATGTCATAACAACCCCCTACCCCCCGTTGGTTTTCCCTAGTGACAAATGCCATTATATTTCCGTTTGAACTGAATTTCCCCTCTGGTTATTGCCATGACGACATGGGGATAGCGACCTCTTGTCCTCCTTTAATATCGCAAAGGTTTATTTCTGGTTTTCTATGTGGCAATGAGTTTTCCCTGATGACTGGCGCCATTTTACGGCTGGACGTAAGATCATTGCTTTTTTATTTGTGCTAATTGGTTATTTATTCATGGTTTTTTTATGTTTGGGAAGGATTTGGACGGGTCGTTGGAGTTTTTTATTTATTTATTGGCGTGCAATCCACAGCGCCGGGCGCTCCTCCTTCTGCATCGCTAGTGAGCGCTGAGAGCATATTCTCTGGCCGCCCACCTAGCGAAGACTGTGAACACCGAACAGTTGACAGTGTATCACGGCCGTAAGGCCTCTTTCACATTTCCCTCCTTAGAGGTATGTGTCGCAACTATTCATCGCAATGTCACATCCCCCTATTTGGTAATGGGTTTTTTTCGCAACTAGAGAGCATTGAAACAGCTCTGATTATGCACACACCATAAGGGGCCTCGGAATTCTCAGTTAGGGACCACTATACCCCACCCCGAAAGTCTACTAAAATTGGTTGTTTGGTATCGTCCGTCAACATGCGCGGATATAGGTATCCGACACTGTTCGGAGGAGTAAGGTAAAAATGTTCCAGCGTTTACGCAGAGTGAGAGAGAGTAGAAAATCACCCCAGTTCACCCGAGCGAGATTCGAACTCACGACCTCCCCTGCCATAGCTGTATGAGTAACACGTAACCTTTTTGGAAACGTGAGGTAGGGATGAATAAGAAAATGTTCCGGAGGGAGAAATACCAAAGTTTACACAGTGGGGATTTGATTACCCCCCACCCCCGGCAGATTTAGATTAGCCTGACATTTATACGGCGCACACACCGGGATTCGAACCTTGATATCTGTAGCACGGCTAATGTCTGCTAGAACGATCGCACTTCCTTCCGAGTGCACCCCACCATTTTAGAAGGGGCTTTGCTGGTTGATTAAAGTTTTCTAAACTGGGTAGAATGTGTACCCACATTTGCTTGGAGTGATAAAATCAAACGTCGATCATTGTGTCATCGGCCGTCTAGTGACTCTCTAGACCATGCGACCATTGATGCATGTATACAAAAATTAATATAAAATAAATTGTGACGGTAGATTGATACCCAAGGACCTAGTATTTTTTCGCCAGTGATGGGGTTCAAATATGGTTTAATGAATTGATTTTTTTTTTTCAAATGGTTTCATTATCTACCTTCACGCAAATGAGGCACAGTTAACTTTTAAATTATTCATAGCTACCAATCCAAACACGACGTTGCACGTGACCCAATGTGGTAATGTGTTAAAAAATAGCCCAATTAAAAATCCGGTGCATTCGGACCTCCACCCGTACACATATGTTAAAAGATTCAGGTCTCTGCGCTCCGTAGCTTTGGCTGGGCATCGCAAACAAACAAACAAAAAACAAACACACAGACCAACACTTCCTTTTATTATTATAGATTCCTGTTCCATTAATATAAATATGCGGATAGCCCAGACGGGCGGCCCAGCACGCAAGAGAGAAAACATAAATATGCAAGAATAAAGAATAGAATAACACGATCGAAAATATCAATATCGAAATTTATTCCCACTGCACCCAACGAGATTCGAATCGAATCTTAGAGATGAACATGAAAGCTGAGCACTGTCTCACCGAAATATAGTCCCATTTTCATAGGAACAAACAGAAAAGCCACGAGATCTAATTTCACAAATGCAGACGTCAAGGCAAGTGATCTGCAGCTACCTATTTTGATATACTATTAATACCTATAAAATATCACCAATACTCTAGTATTATTTTATAAATACTGGCTGAAAAAGTTTGAACTTTCTAAAAGTCTCTTTGTATAAGAATTGGAATCTACATATAAATTTGTTTTTCCACAGCGTTTTTTTACTACCGGTTCGGGCTCTACTACACTTATTCCCCATCAAGTTAATCTAGTGGGAGTCTGACGACTTGTATTCCCACGACCACCGATGTATAAAATATTAGTATTACTGTACTTATTTAACTATGAGAGGGTGAAATATTAAACAAAATAGTCAAAAAGAAACCTTCCTGGTGCAGGAATGGGCTCAAACTACCTCCCTCAGTACATCCGGCCGAGATTCAAACCTCAATCTCCCCGTCCTCGGTAGTCTAGCTCAACACGAATCTGGTGCGTTAGCCAACTGCGTCACCGAGGCGGGTATCTATCACTCTGCACTCTTTTTAGAGAGTTAAAAATCTTTACTATTTTGTAGGTACACTTCAACCAAACAAAATATTAAAACAGAGTGAAAGAAAAGGCATAACCGCGAGTACAACCTGATTAGGAATTGGGAAGGTAGAATCCACATTTGCGTAGAGGGAGAGCGGAAAACTCCCCTATTTTACCCTGCAGAGATTCAAACATAGAACTCTCCCGTACTCGACCCTGCCACTACAGCCACTACACTCGTCAGTCACTACGCCACCGAGGTAATTATTTTAGAAACAACAGTTTTATTATATACAAATTTAAATATTATTTAATGTTCGCAAGTATATTTTGATGAAATATATGTATATAACTTTTACAAAAATGTATAGGTAATATTAAATACATTTTTAAATATAATTTAATGCTCGAAACTATATTTTGTTGACATAATAAATAGAATGTACATAAAACAAATAAGCCACTTAAACAAAAATGAAATTTAATGTTCACGTTTATATTTTGATGAAATAACATATAACTTTAACAAAAATTCATAAGTAATATTAAATACAATTTTATATAACATTTAAGTTAAGTTAAAGGGTCGGGCTTACAATTATACATTATTTCAGTGCTTACCCAATACTAGAGCAGAAGTGAAATTATACCCTATAGAACTCGAGGGCAAATCATGCGGGTCGCAAGTTATTTATTGGTTTATTTAATTTAGGGTAGGGATGAAAAAGCGTAGATTAATGGAAGTTCACTTACATTAGCGTGTATAAGGGATGAGAATAACCACAATGATAAATCACAAATTGAACCTCCACTCACAGTTGAGTCGGGCGAGATTCTAACAGGCACTGGATGTGTATTTTATTAAGCGATTTTTCATCATCCCTCCATCCGGGTGCGGTTACAGATGTTCTAAATTCTATCTTAC
This sequence comes from Timema shepardi, assembly GCA_902151425.1. NCBI lineage: Eukaryota > Metazoa > Arthropoda > Insecta > Phasmatodea > Timematidae > Timema > Timema shepardi. The sequence goes on along the minus strand of CABFVX010002321.1, from coordinate 18,386 downwards.
TCACCCCCACTAAATTAGTGTAAGCATGTGAGTGTTTCAAAAGTGTAAAAAAAAAAAGCTTACACTTTATGTTAGGAAACAATATTTTAATTTTATTTTTAGCACTGCGGTGTATTAATCACAACTTGTGAATGTGAGGAATGCCAAGCCTCCACCGTGGTTAGGATTTTACATTAAACTGTAGGTCCTCCATTTCATCTCACAATCCCCCTACCATTACACATTAGCGTAAGTGCGTATAACCCGAACGGGTAGTAAGACGTGGTGCTAATAATAATAATTATTATTATTATTTAGCACTGCATCTTACTAACCGTTCAGGTTATACATATAAATGCGATAATTAGGCTACTTAAAAGGAGTAGTAACGAGAAAGGACGCATTTTAGAGATAATATATCAACATTTTATTGGACCGATGCGTAGGGAACCATTCCGGGGAAAAAACAACTTCAAACTCCAAACGGGATTCGAACCTAGGTCTTCCCCGTCATGATCATACTGGTCTAACTCGAGGGTGATGCCACATATAAAACCAGAAATAAACCTTTGCGACATTGAAGGAGGACAAAAGGTCATTAACCTCATGTCGTCATGAAAATAACCAAAGGGGAAATTCAGGTTAGACGAAAATATATCGGCACCTGTCACTAAGGAAAACCCGGAGGGGACATAACCCGCAATTATTGCGTCACAGGGAAATAGCGTTTTGACCCGTTGGCGGAAGTGGGGTTCCCAAACGCCCCACCATCTACTGAAGAATTAAGTTTAAGGAATCGTTCTGGAATTCAGGTGAAGAAAATTGTATACCACAATGTTAAAAAAAACCATGATAAATAAAGTCAGTTGGGATCGAATTGCGTAATTCTTAGTTAGCCAGAGGTGCTGACCTATCACTCATACCCCACTATTAAACAAACACTACATTTTCCGGTTCTTAAATAATATCAATACGTTAAATTAACAAACAAATTCAATCTAAATAAAATATTGTCGTACATTAAAAGTCTAAGAGTTGCTTGAAAAAAATCCCTACCATTACACATTAGCGTAAGTGCGTATAACCCGAACGGGTAGTAAGACGTGGTGCTAATAATAATAATTATTATTATTATTTAGCACTGCATCTTACTAACCGTTCAGGTTATACATATAAATGCGATAATTAGGCTACTTAAAAGGAGTAGTAACGAGAAAGGACGCATTTTAGAGATAATATATCAACATTTTATTGGACCGATGCGTAGGGAACCATTCCGGGGAAAAAACAACTTCAAACTCCAAACGGGATTCGAACCTAGGTCTTCCCCGTCATGATCATACTGGTCTAACTCGAGGGTGATGCCACATATAAAACCAGAAATAAACCTTTGCGACATTGAAGGAGGACAAAAGGTCATTAACCTCATGTCGTCATGAAAATAACCAAAGGGGAAATTCAGGTTAGACGAAAATATATCGGCACCTGTCACTAAGGAAAACCCGGAGGGGACATAACCCGCAATTATTGCGTCACAGGGAAATAGCGTTTTGACCCGTTGGCGGAAGTGGGGTTCCCAAACGCCCCACCATCTACTGAAGAATTAAGTTTAAGGAATCGTTCTGGAATTCAGGTGAAGAAAATTGTATACCACAATGTTAAAAAAAACCATGATAAATAAAGTCAGTTGGGATCGAATTGCGTAATTCTTAGTTAGCCAGAGGTGCTGACCTATCACTCATACCCCACTATTAAACAAACACTACATTTTCCGGTTCTTAAATAATATCAATACGTTAAATTAACAAACAAATTCAATCTAAATAAAATATTGTCGTACATTAAAAGTCTAAGAGTTGCTTGAAAAAAAAGAGCTTTACAATCGCTGGCAAAATGAATATAAATAAAATCATTACGACGGGGCGAACCTGAATTCGATAAAGGAAGGCTACAATATATCTCAATTCCTTCCCACCCCCCATTCCCATACCCATTCCCCCTCCACCCATTTTTATATCATTTGCGCCAATTCCCGCGAGGTTTCTACTTGAGTTTCCTACCACCTTTCACAACTTTCGTACTCTTCGTTCCCCTCCAGTCGCTTGAAGAGCAGCATTCGCCCCTTCATAACTTGTCCCTGGCTACCCCTAAGGGTTTACTGAGTCGAGTGTTGCATTGAACAAGGCGCTGCCCTCCTATGGCTTGAGAAGCCTTGCTCAATGCTCATGTAGTGGACAATCCACGGTGGCTATAATTATCATGACCTTTCTCTCCTCCAACCCACATCTTACTACTCTTCCTGGGATTTACAACCATCTACAATATAATGTCGTAGGGGCGAACAACGTAAAATGTATACAAAGTGTACCTGCATTTAAGTAAAGGGAGAGTTGGAAAACATTTAGGTGTACCTAGCAATGAGAATATTTAAGATTATGTTAAACGAGAGATTAAAAGCACACTTATATAGTCTATACATTTATAGTAAATATATAAAAACGTGTAATTATATATCAATACATACGGTTGGGATCGCACTTTTAGTTAACTTCAGATCCCTCGTACTTTGTCTTCTCTCTCACAACTTGCAGCCAACTGCACCCGTGGCCACGTGGTCTGACGTGCCCGATTCGCATTTATCAAATTCACTATTGATGGGAAGATAGTGGTTTGAATACCAGCCGGGTACATTGTAACTATTTTTCCAATGGGTAGTTACCCATCCTCTCTCCACATTGACGTGGGGCATTTCTTCTTAAATATAACCTCCTTGTACTTAATCCATAAATCAAGAATTTATTAACATCGGTTGGAAACAGCAGTTATCGAACGTATTAATTAACAACAACAAAAAATTATCCAAATGTTAAACCTCACTACGAGGTGGATTGTTAGCGCTTGAAACACGACAACTCGTCGATCACAGTAGTGGCCGAGGACAGATTCATACCAAGGGTGTTTAAACCATATCACTCAGACCTGCTTCGGTGTCCGAACGCTCTAACAAGTCACTCTCGTTACAGACTGGCCTGCTGATGATGGATGGATCGAGGTTCAAATCCCAGTCAAGTCTAATGAGGTTTGTTTTCCCTAAAGGGTTCCTCACTCGCTCTCCATGCAAATGAGGATAAATTACCTCTTAAAATGATTCCTTCCTCATTTATACTCCACTAGAGTAATAATTATAATATATGTGTACAACATGAACAAGTAGTAGTAAGATGTTATGATAGAAAAAAGCATAGCTCCCTCGCAACTATAGTGGAATTTGCACCAATCGTATATTGTCCGCTAAAGTCAGTCCAATTTTTATAGGAAAAACTGACAGATCCTGTAACAACTGCAGTGGGCGGCGCTGAACCAAATATTCCAATTTTCAAGTCCTTTATCCTGGTGTATTTTTTTTATCCTCTGCATATAATTTTATGAGCTTATTAAAGAATTTTATAGTGGCAGCGCATTTTGGTTAGAAAAAGAGTAAAAAAAAAATTCAAACATATTTATTTGCGGTCAACATTGATAACATTTTACTTTATTATTCGTGTTATTCCATAGGTATTGATAATATACATCACAAGTGACCGCTGCAGATATGAATATATTGAAATTGTTTTAATAACTTTAGTAACTACTACTTTTTCCTCTACCAAAATCGTACTATATATAAAGGTTATAAAAAGTACTAATGTTATATAAGCACATGTGGAATCACACGTCCTGCAACTATAGCTTGTTACAAATCACATCAATGCTGATAAGATAATTGAAATAATACTGTTATGTTTGGCCTATTTTTAGAAGGAAAATTATTTTAATATGCTTTAAGGCTGTATTCCTAGCAATATTTCACTATAGTTGGAATCAGCTATAAAATATAAGTCCAATAATTTTCATAGGAAGGACTTATCTGATGGCTAGAAAAGCTACTAGATCTTCTTTAACGTATTTAAAAAAATATTAATGTTTGATCATAATAGCGAAAATATACTACGGTCCCTCTGATTTATCAGTCGGTTTTTGTGTCTGGACGACGAGACACCGAAATGAACTTTTACTCAGCACTTTACAATTGCGACCAATACATATTTCACGTTCAGTGTAGAGTTTTGGAATTTACAACCATCTTGAGTTCACCTGGCCGGGATTTGAACTACAGCCTCCCTTTCATCGGTAGGCTGGTATAATGCGAGAGTGAAGCCTTAGCCCATGTGGCTACCCAAGCGGGTTATACGCTATAGTCAATTTTTATTTTTATTATTATTATTATTATTATTATTATTAACGTCTTACTACCCGTTCGGGTTGTACGCACTTACGCTAATGTGTAATGGTAGGGTGATTGTGAGATGAAATGAAGGACCTAAAGTTTAACGTGGAATCCGAACCACGGTGGAGGCCTGGCATTCCTCACATTCACAAGATGTCTTGTCAGAGGTGAAGGAAGGGTTTGGTAATCAAATAAATCTGTGCCGGGACCGAGGATTGAACCCCGGCCACCAGCACAGAAGTCTGACACCTTACCCCTAGACCGCCAGGTCACCCTATATAGTCAATTTTGTATTCCTTAAGTTATTCAAGTCATGGGTAGGATATACCTACAACGCGGAGATAGGAAACAAAACGAAGAGCAAAACAAATTCAAGATCTTCTCTGCTCCTGTAAACAAAGCTACCAACTTGAGTATGGGCAAACTTGCCCCTCTGTTACAACCCAATTAACGAAACAAGAGCTTAAAAAAATAGCGGGAAAGACGGGGATAAAAACACCCATGAAAAGGAATGGAGAAAGTAAACAAGGCTTGTTGACACTCTACAGAAAGAGGTATCAGAAAGTAACGTTTACCAAGGGGGGCAAATAAAAATAAAAAAGCAGACTGAACCTGGAACTCTTTTTTTTTTTTTTTGCTTCACAGACACATATTGTGTTTGTAAACCTTACTAACACTGGGAAGGATTTCATTTTTTATCAACACAAACGACAAGTTTGTTTGTTTTGCACTCTTTTTTTTAAGGGTTGTATAAACACATTGTTTAAGGACGTTAAGGCGGCCGCCTCGATCAGCAAGAAAGTATCAATCACTGTCAGACCACAACGCCTTAAAATATAATTATCTTTGTCATTTTCTGGAACTTCTCTATTTTGTCTAAGCTTTTACACCCTTCGCCCTTCACCTACAACCACACTTTGTCGTATCAATATGAAAGCGGCTAGGGAAAACTACGAAACTTATTATTTCAAGGTTAAGAGAAAAGCTAGCAGCATAGAGAAAGGCTAAATCTAAAGGTCTTTTTCATCAAGCCTATTCTCATAGCTCCACAAATATGCTTAAAAGGTCGGTGATACGAGCCAATTTCCCATTTTCCCACATTTGTTTAAATTAATAAAACTCAAACTATAGGATTGTTAAAGAAAAAGAACGCTAATGGAACCTTTCGAATTTATTTTGGCGTGAACCATATTTTTAAATAACGCATCGTAAAATTAAATTTTGCTGAACGTCTACGTGGCAATTTCTTATTTACCGAAGTGGTCAGTTAACTATACTTTAACTGTCTATATATATAATCCACAAAAAAATAAATAAGACCAGTAATTTTAAAACCTACACCAGTGGTCGCGCGATTCAAGGTGTCAAGTAAGCAATATATTGGATCAACAGCCATGGAAAGGTCAAAGTGTAGCCTACTGTAGATTGTTTTCCCCAACACCTTTCCGTGGTAAAACGGCTGCACGTCCTCTAAAGCAGCGTTCCTCTTCCTTAGACCTTAGATTAAACCTTCAACAGCACTTGTGTTTAGCACTATAAGAAATGAGGAGAGGGTGGACAATTTAAATGGGATGAAACCCAACATCCAGTGAACTTAGACGAGAAACCAGCTACCTCTAACCGCAACGTAGACCTAGCTCTGCAAGCAAATGCTCTAATCACGCTTCTTTTAATGTCGACAGTGATATGAGAAAAAGAGTGAAAACGATACACAAGAATAAGGGCCAATTTAATAGTCAGAATTAGTACGCCTCAAGTGCGATGGTATCCTAAATATAGGACAACACCTACCTCAAACAGAATGGAATGGTCTAGTTCCGTTTCATATGCGAAACTGGACCATTATTTAACCCGGGATTAACTGCAACACAAGCAATTCCAGCAGCACCCATCTTAGGACGTCCTATTTAATAACATATCAAAAGTTTGGCAAAATTCGCTATCAGGAAAGATACCATTTTGTAAATTTTCAAATAGGCCGATTAGCATACCAGTGATTTGGAAAAAAAAAGTCACTCGTGTGGCACATGATTTTAGAATGTATTTCAAGCTAATTTTAATTTTTGAGTTATTTTTAGGATAAAAAGTGTTTAAAATTGGCAAATTATAATATTTTGTTTGTCTAGGTATAGTTTGAAATTGAATTAATGATATTGGATGAAAAAAGTTAACCACAGACATAAAAGTGTTAGATAAAATAACTAAGCATAAAAAATGATGCAAGCCTGCGTATAATTTGCAAGAAAGACAGTGAATCTGGCGAATTAGTTGTTATAAAGCAAGTTAGAGGTGCTACTGAAATAAACAATGCTAGAAAAGTAAAGGTGTCAATATTAGTGCTTGCTTCTAAGAAAGTGTGCACTCTTTTTACCGTCAACAATTTATAGCAAAAAAGACATAGCCATATACAATTAAAGAAAGAACAGTGAATAAGGGGATAAATCGAAACAATAGGTCATCAGTTCACGCCTTCAATAACAAAACGGACTGCTTTTTCTGCACACAATTTGGGGATTTCAGTAATTAAAGGTATGGACCCACTAGTAACAGATCAGAATGCATTTCTGTTAAGACGGCCTCGTGTGCCAAAACAATTAAATATGCCCGTGAAAAAATAAATACTGACTCTTGGTATTTGGAAGTTAAATTCCAAGTGGAGTATTTAGAACATGATCTATTTGCGGCTGAGTTTGTCTGACACCGGTTTTACAACACCAATTTTCGCGCAGGTAAAGAAATTCTACGGGTGAACAAAATTAAATTGGGTTTAAATAAAAAAGCAAAACTTGGACGACCCGAAAACGAAACAAAAAGGAAGTTCTTTCAGAACATGCACTTGATGCTTTCCACACAGCTATGTAAGAATTCCCCGAAGGATCGGGTGAGGAAGCCTATGATATAAAATGGATGAAGGAATATGATCATTTTGGAGATGAAATTATAATTTGTAAAGAAGGGCAGCCAAACATAACTAAACTAAGGGAATCAATTAATTCAATTTTGAGCAGCTATTACAAAAATAAACGTGCTGAAGATGAAAATGTTGAAGAGATGCCTAACATATAAATAGCTGCGCGCTTGATAAAAGGTGATACAAATAGTACGAAAATGTTGGGAAAGGGAATTATCCATCGTCAAAAGATATAAGCCTCGAAAAAATCTTGGAATTCATGCCAAAAATAAGTAAAGCTGTTGTGCTCCAAAATGTTTACCGGAACAAATGTTAACCTGAAGATCACTGCCACTGGGCAATGTATTATGCAAGCCTGTATGCCTAGAGCAATAATAGCTCCTCTACATTTATATTACTATTTAAATGCACTCAAACATTTGATACAAAATATCTAGTTGATAAACTTTAAAGTGGGGTTTACACTGTCATGTCTTAATGGCTCTAGTCGTTACCGGCATGCAAACACGACAGTGTAAGCCACTACTTGCATGTAAATCAAAGAGTTTACATGACGCATGTTCTACTTGCACGAATATTCGAGTGCACCAGTAGCTAACTGTCGTGGCAGCGGAACGTGTGCTCTAGTTGTGAACCTCGATTGGTGCACCAATCACAACATGCAGATAACAGGCGCAGTGCATTGTTTGGATACATGTGGTGAACTCAATCGTCTCGCAAGTAAATCCTTGCACGATATTTTAAAAAAAAGTGTGTGAACCTTTACTTACATGACAATTGGACTGGCGTGGCTATTGGTGCAAGCTTATCATGACGGTGTATACGGGCCTTAAACCCACTTTACATATTAAACGAATTTTTGGACTAAAATAAACTATCTTTGGCAGGTCAATATAATACAGCAGATGTAAGGAATATATTACATATGAATACCAGTTGGAGCTTTCATGAATTTTCTCCACCCAAGTCAAAACTAAACATATCAACTACAGAATCAAAGTATATTACTTTTTCAATAACTTCGTCGGTCACGAAAAAGGGGCCGATGATGGGGAGATTGGGATTCAAATCCCGGTTGGGTACTAAGGTTTATTTCTCCTAAATAATTTTTCCCTATCCCTCCCCGCAATGCAGGGTACACTTCCTCAAAATTCAAATCTCACTATCCCTAACACATTAACGTAGTCAATATTATATAAGCACCTAACGGGTGGTAAAACGCGGTGTTAAAACCCAAATAAAAAACTTAGCACTGTTCTTGCATACTACTCTAAAGCGATGCATCCGCGTTACATTTAAAAGTTTCAATATTAGGCTAGTTTGACCTGAAGAGCGTTCCACCAATTTTCCCAACGAGCCAAACCTCTTAAAACCCAAATATAGTAGTCTATTTTCCCAATACTCTGCTATGTTTGGCTACACAGTAAATATTCATCTCATGTGTTGGTTTTTTTTCGGTGGTGTTTACGAACCGGCTTATGATGGATGGACGTTTACCGCCATGGTTTCGGTGCGCAGGTGACACCACTCTCAAGAGGCGCCTGTTCAAACTGCCCTGCGTCAGCCACATGGGGGATGAGACGTATGGCACTCTCTCTCTCTCTCTCACCCGCTGACAGCTATCGCAATTTACGATGCGATACAGCTGCGATCCTACTCACGAGACTGTATCGTTACTCATCTCTTGCGCCTTTTTTAAAATTGTGCCCCACGCATAGTAAACGTAGGGATGATTTTTCTATGAAAAGTTTTATAAAATGAAAAACAACAGAATACTTTGTTAGTTTGTTTAGAAATTTAGTGTTCGATAAGATGCTTAGGAATATGTTTGTTTCGAAAAGGGATAAGTACACTGAGGATTGGAAGAGGTTACATAATGAGTTATATACCCTGTACTCATCACAGGACATTATAAGGATAATAAAATGTCTTAGATTAAGGTTGTAAGGACATTCAGCTCGAATGGAAGAATCTAGAACAGCTTTTAAGGTATTGGCTGGCAATCCCAATGGGAAGAAACCATCGGGAAGACCTAGACACAGATGGGAGGATAGCATTATACTGGACCTGAAAGCGATAGGGTGTAATGAGGTGGACTGGATAGAACTAGTTCAAGATAGGGATATGTGGTGTATTTTTTTAAGTGCGGAAATGAACTTTCAACCATACCATAGGGTATAGAGAAAGTTCATATCGTAATTTAGACGACAGAATAAAGTTAGGGTTCATCTCACCACACGGATAGTAACAAACTTAAAATATAAAAGGAAATTGAAAATAAAATTATTTTTAAGTGAAAATGTTTGTACTGGTCCCAACTTCGGTGTTGTAAAATTAAGAATGCAGAAAACAGCATCTTGATATATTTGGTGAGCCGGTTGTAAATTTATCTAAAGTATCCCGGTTAATCGGCCATTTTATTGCCTTTTAATGGGGCCACCTATTGGGTTTCTGAAACGCATCGCAGACGTCCAGAAATTATGCTTTATTTATGAAGTGATTCGTTATTTCAAAATATAATTCACGCCAAATTAGAGGTGACAGGTCCAATAAAATAAAATAAACTCATTTTAAACAACATTTTACGCGAAATATCACAGTTCTAAAATCAAAATTAAAGGTTATAGAGATGGATCCAGACTCTTTAATAAAATCAAGTCTTGTTTTAGCAGTCACATCAGAAAATGTTTGAGTATTATTATAGGTGTTGTGAAGCTTCAGAACTGCCACGCTCACAAGAAATACACCAATGTGAAGACGTTCCCCCTAGAGTACCTGCCACTTATAAGGGAAATGCCCTAAGATTAAAATGAAAGATCACTTCAGAGAGAGACAGAGAAAGAAAAGTATTTTGCTTTGTTTCTCAAAAACGTAATTAATCAAAATTAGCCATGTCGAAAAGTAGAAAACCTAGGTAATGCTAAGTCTTTAAAAAAATTAACACCCATTTCATTTTGCTATTTTCTACCACGTCGATTAGATCCTCTTCATAATAACTATTCCAACACTCGCATTGGTGATTATGCGGAAAATGGTGTCAGTCTCATCATGTTTTATTTTTAGCGTTCCGTTGGATCAACTATTTATTTATTTTGGCCAAAATAATGTTTTGCCTTAACAACTACAAGAATATTACCTTTTTTCACGTCCCCTACACTCCCAGCTTAATGGCTAGGTAGGCCCTATCAGCACGAATATATCCCCATGCGTAGGGCCCCTTACACGCTAAGTCAAGCACGTGCAGTCTTGGACTAGGTCTTGGAGTCCTCAGTTTTAAACGATTTAAAACGAGTGTATGTAAAAGTGAAGTCACTAATAATAGTAATTCTAAGTAAGTATCTTCATCCGAAGATGGTTTCTCTAACCTTTCGGTTCAGATCTCATTTCATTTAATAAATTGATGAGCAAATAATTCTCTCGTTTAGTAACCACGGTTCTCATCATCATATTTTATTAACTCTATTTTTTATGATATTTCTTCCTATTATTTTACAAACTAAGTATTACTACTATTACTATTAGGTGTTTGTCTTACGGTAGGCCCATTCATTTTTTCAGAGAACTTAACCCACCAATGAGCCCTGTTATTTTCCTCCTCCTTCAGCTCCCAGAATTTTATTATTTCCTTCAATTCATCCAATATTTGAATCCTCCTTTTTTCTAAGCGCTTTTATTCTTCAAGAGTAAGAGATTGAAATAAATAAAGCTCTTCTTCATTCAAGACTGACATTTCATCCACGGGAATTGCAAGGAGAAGAGTGTGCGGGCCCCTACACTCTTCGTCTTAAATGCAAAGTCCCAGTGTGCGTAGGCATCTTTTTCAGCAAATCTTCAAATAGAATAAGTCGCGCTTTAGGATAGCGCAAACTACAAGCCCCTACATGTTCTATATTCACGGTTCAAATCAGTTTGTGCATGCAGGTCTACGGGACCGAGTGTGTAGGGTGGAAGAGGCCTTAATGTGTGTAGAGCCAAGTTTAGTCAAATGGGGTATCTATTGGGGGAGAAAATATCACATATATAGTTTAAACACGCTCTTCTTACGCTGACAATATTACACGGCACTAACACTGTGGATACAAAACCTATTTTATAATTTATGCCCTTGACTACTCCAGGTTTCCCAAACAACATTTTACTATTTTTATTGTCTTAATTAACTATTTTCTTGTTTTCCTAGAAGATTACATTTATTACATTGAATACATATAACCTATTTTAAAATGTTAGCAGCTATTAAATATCAACATTTTTATATAAAAAAATTAAAGTACTAAATGTTTTAGGTATTATTTGCGGTAGCGTGTTAATTTGGCATAAAAGTTATATAACCATATCATATTTGCAGAATTACATTTCTGGGAAATTTATTTACTAACATGCAAAAAACAAAATAGCTCGCTTTTGTTTTATTGTGAAGTTAATAGTTTTTATAGACAGGTATTTAAATTAACCGATATTTCCGTATTTAAAAAATTAAATTCCCTGTCTTCCCCGACATCATAAGAATCCTGACAACTCCAGGTTTTCCCTAAATGCAGCGATTATTACCTCTATCTATGGCGGACCATTTTTACCCTTATGCCACGGAGAACGAATTATTATAGGCCGATTTTGGTCAGAAGAATAGTATTTGGCGGTTACTTAAGTTACTAAAACAATTTTAATATATTCCGACATCAAGTCACGTTATATGCAGCTGTCACTTTTGATACATATCAATAAGCCTATCTATAAAGAAAATAAATAATATTTAAAATATCATCAATGTTGGGGACATATAAATAAATATATTTGAATTCTCTAAGGTTTCCTTCCAGCCATAGTAGAGGTATACAATTTATCATTAGTTTTCACCAATGAAACGTCCTGTGAAGGTGTCATGTGCAAATATGAGGAATTCCCGCTAACCATTGGAAGCGGATAACGCCCACTCGAAGCCTGATTTACATACATACATTTTAAAGCTTGCCTCTGTTGCAGCTTTCAATGGACGAAGTGTTCCACTGTAAGGTTGATGCACGACTGTGTTTATTTCAACGCTGTAATAAATCATCAAACGTTCGATGTGGAGGAACCATAAGAACACTGTAAAGTACGACGTTGTTGTTTTTTTAAATTTAAATTTGCATTATTACAAGTTATTAAACTTTTTTTAAAAAATATTTTTCCTTTGGTTTTAAATTTATGAATAAGTTATTTTAGTAGAAACTTGATATTCAGATATGATTACGGGCTTTACAAAACGTAACGAAGCGCAATCGTAGCTGTGTGATTACTTACGTCGGTTTGACACACAGCAAAGTAACGCACCCTATCGCCTTCGGTGTGAAGTATAATCTGTACTCTGGGCGAATCTTAGCGAGTTTTCTGGAATTTCACTCTCCACTTCTTATTCTCCTAAAAATAATAAAGTCTGAGTAGTAGTAGTAGTAGTAGTAGTAGTAGTAGTAGTAGTAGTAGTAGTAGTAGTAGTAGCAGTAGTAGTAGTAGTAGTAGTAGTTATAGTAGTAGAAGTAGTAGTAGTAGTTATAGTAGTAGAAGTAGTAGTAGTTATAATAGTAGAAGTAGTAGTAGTAGTAAAGTATACAAAATAATAATAAAAAAGAGTTGGTTGTGGTACTCCCCAAGCCAAAGTGCTTTTCTCTACAAGCTTTCGAAGACTGCTTAACGCACTCGACGTGACCTATAAATAATAAATACCTTGCTTTGAGTAAACAATATCAGTCTTAGAGTGGTTTGAGATACTGTTTGTTTAAAAGTTTAAACTATAGTATTTCAAAGAATACATGTTGTTTATTAACTCTTAACACGCCCGCATCGGTGGACACGCGGGATAAGGGGTGAATATCGTCTGGTCTAGTTTAGCGGCGAGGAAGAGGTCATGTTTCGAATAAAGGATAGGTGTAGTAAAGATAAATTTTCCTCAAACATTTCCTTCTCCAACTTATTGTGAATGCGGGTATATTTCATGTAAAATTCTGCCTCTCTCATATCTACTCCTTTAGTGTAATTAAATGGAAATACCCCGGATGGGTAGTAGTTCATGTTTTTTTAATACCACGTCTTACTACCCGTTCATTTTGCGTACTGATTACTCTAATTTGTTATAGATGAGGAGGGATACATTTATAGGAAGTTTACCCGTATTTAGGAGCGTGGAAAACCATCTAGGGAAATCACCCTCAGTACCCCATACCAGGATTCATACACCGATCTCCTTGTCATTGCTGGTCCGGTTTACTAAGAGAGTGACGCCTCAGACCATTCGATCACTGAAGCGGATGTAAGACGTGTTGAATACATTTTTAAAACGAAATATGAACCCAAAATGAAAGCACTATAGTTGCCTAGTAACGTGTATAAAAATATTTTAGAAAACATTCTAAAAAACAAGTGAAATATGAAGTATTAATTTAATATGAGAAGACTTTGGGCCGGTCTTATGACTACCGGATGAATATTGCTATTGGGAGGTTAAAGTTATCTACCAGATAAAAGTTATTAGCCACTTTAATGTTTTACGCGTCTTATGAAGTGAATTTATCTGTCAGATAGCTATGTGTAGGATAAAGAACACTGGTGCGCGCATACGTATAAGCCTTGCAGATAGCGCTACAACCTAGCAAGTGACTACAACGCTCAACATTTGTTAAATCATGGCGGTTAAACGAGTGCGAGTAAACAAATGGCGTTACGTGGGCGTAGAAGCTAAGATGTCTTGCAAGTACTAATTTTGGTGTCTGCCAAAATGTGGGCAATAGTTGGGTACAACGTTTACAAAATTTCATTTATTGTACTCACATTTTGATAAATTGTTCTTATATAAATATAACTCTACAAATAGCTTGTCAAGTTTATATAAAAGTGAATTAAATGTTCTAACTTTATATAGTTAGAGCCAAAGCTTGTGCTTATTAAACACGTGAACCAAAATTTTAACCTAAAAAATAGATTCTAATTGGCGAAGCCTCATTAAAAACAACGCGTCACTATGGCAACGAGTATTTTAACTTACAGATAAAGTTATCAGGTACTTAAACCTCCCGATTAAAATGTGATGGATAAATACATTTTATCTGGCAGATAAATGCTATCTGGCAGTCATAAGACTCAATTTTAACTTATCCGCCATATATAAATATTTATCTACCAGATTAATATTTATCCAGGAGTCGTAGGACCGGCCCTTGGAAAGATAAAAGTGAAGTTTAATACGTAGTAAGTAAGTATTAGAATTATTCTTTAATCTGTTTCAAGTTTCAATAATTTCTTTACCAATGTTAATGCAACTTTTGTTTACTTACACTATCAAAACCTCACTTTTCTCTTTCTTATCTCATATTTGCATATAAGATAATTAGTTTATTTAGGAAGAGAATTAGTTTATAATCAAAACGTGCCTGCTGTTCAAATCCACAAACCTATCAAACTCTTGGTTAGAGTAATCAATCACAAATTCAGAAGACCCTGGTTCTATTCTGGTTGGTGGTGACGAAGGTATTTATTATTTGTTTAGTGACCCGTCCCACTATCCGATTAGTACACATCCAAGTGTCAAGGAAGAGTGCGTGGTATTAAGCGTATTGTCATAGGTTAAGTGAGTTTGTAGAGCAAGGGTTTAGAAAGTACAGTCTGTTACATACCACAAACCCTGACCAAACAAGAGTTTACCTGTTGTTTTACTTCAACCTGTGGTTCACGAAGTAACATTATCTACATTCTTGGCACGTCTTTATAAAGGTCAACGATTGACCGAGGGGTTGCATTTCGTGGTCGGGTCATGCTCACCACTCCCTGCAAATCCATTATCCTCCGCCTCGGGGGATGGAGAGTGGGGGGGGGCGGAACAGAGGCTAAACACATCAGCCACGCCTCCCCCTCTCCCTCACAACCCTGTGATCCTATTTTAACTAGCCAGTCCTGCCTCCAAGCCAAAGAGGAAGTTTCTATAGGATTAGTTTCCAAGAAGTACACTTCACCCCTTACAAGTTATCGGACTGTGCGTAGGCTTACATACCTTTGGGGTAGTTCGTTTCATGTATTTTAAAATTATTAGTTTTTAGCACCGTATGATACTACCCGCTAGGGTTATACGATTATTTTATAATTAAGTGACCCATTAAAAATAGTTATATTTTTTGGGGACACTCAATTTAAAATCAATGTTGGAGGACCTTTTATAGAACGCAAACTTTTTTTACAGTTACAATTTATAGCACTTTACTATCATTTTTAAGCACCCGTTTAAGTTATACGCTTATTTACTAATTACGCTAATGGTTTTAGGTATGAGGAAGGTATAATTTAGAGGAAGTGTAACAACATTTGTGTGAAGGCAGAGTGAAAAACAATTTTGGAAAAACCACCCTCAGTACACCTGACTGAGATATGAACCTTGATCTCATCATCGGCAGTCTAGTCTATTGCGTTTTATTATATTATTAGTATTACTTTATACTATCCATAAGTGTAAGGTACAGTTGCAGATCACATAACTTGACGTATAAATATATTAAAGTGGTCTTAATAAATTTTGTATCTGTATAAAATTTGTATTAATTTCTATCTGAATTTGACTATGTTTACATTAAAATAGTACATAGTACATCCTTTAATTATTTTTTTCGTATTCGTGTGTATATACAATATCCACAAATTAAATGCCCAGCACTTTAGCTCAGTCGGTAACGTCTCTGTCTACTGAACTAAGGGTCATGGGTTTAATTCCTAACATGGCCGAAAAATTTATCAATGGTGAAATGTGGCTTCCCCTTTCACAGTGATATTATTAACGACCAGAGGCTGGTTGTTGTGTCTGTTATAGATTAATTTAGTTTATAAATCGTGTGATGATATAATTTGTCGTTCAGAAAGTGAACATTAAATACCTCAAAAATAAATAGTGCACAGCAGAGACTTTCTCTCTTTTTAATCTTACAATATACATTTACTAAAAACTAAAAACAATATTGTGAAACGTAATAATACACACCGTTACAGCAACACTCCAATTAAGACCATAAATGTAATAATCTATACGGTTACAGAAACCATGTGAAAAGAGGAGCATCTCTGTCCACCTACAAATAATACAAACAAATTCATATTTCTAAGTACTCGATAAGAATAAGTTTGTTTATAGCTTGGACACTATTTGTTTTATAAAAATATATTCCAGATTAAAATATATTTTTAATTTTAACAGTTATAAAACTTTACAATGATAGGTCATTTCGTATCTCAAATAAATGTGGATATATAATGAAAATTGGAAATTTATGCTTATGTAAAGTGCCCTCAAAGTCATTTTCACGGGAAAGCGAGAATTGACATTCTAAAGATTTGCTTTCTTTTTGCCATTAAGTAAACTACCATTAATTTTAGGGTGGGATATCTAATTCCAAAAAACCCCTCGGTGGGACCTTACGAAAACCCTAAATACCAAGATTTAGCCAGATCGGTAAAATAGTCGGCTCTAGTCCGAAACACAGACAGACAGATGGCATCGCTAAAACCGATTTTTCGATTTCAGGGGTCTTTAAACTTTAACATTTATCAAAATCTTGAGTTCATTTTTTTTTTACGATTACAATAATACTCTCTTCGAGGTATCGAGGGAAAGTAAGCTTTGAACTAGTGTCTAATTATATCATGTGTAAGCAGAACGCAAATAAAATAAATGGTACGGAATTCCTCACGGACTTTCTCACCCCATTGTTTAAAAATGGAGATATTTATTCAAAACTAATAATATATGTGAAACTATATAATATACACTAGCAAATACGATCAAAACTTGCATTATACTTATGTTAAACATTTTTTGACTCCCAGATTTAAATTATATGATTTTCTTTTTTAAGAATTAAAGTCCTCACTAATATATTTGGTAAAAAATATATATATTGGCTCCACATGGGCCAATACTTCGTTTTAAAATTTCGACTTCCGGTTAAAATTTTTGACATTTTTTTAAGGGTTGCAAATCTTATTGTTATCGCATTTTCGTTAAATTCCTCATTTATAAATTTAAACCAATAAAAAAGGTAGATTTTGACTATTGAGTCTAAAATGATAGAGATATAGATAATTTATGTACAAACATTTCCCCTAAGAGGCTAAATAAATAGATGGTACGGCGCACCACACAGACTTTCTTTCTCTCTCTTTTTATCTTAAAATAAAGATACATTTACTAAAAACTAGTGAGATTTTTGAACGAAGTAATGCAAATTGTGGCATCAACACTCCACATGAGAACACGAATAAAATAATATAGACTGATATTGAAATATTGAGAAAAGAGGCGCATCTTTGTTCAAAAAGAGAATTTCAAAAATTTCATATTTGAAAGACCTTAATAGAATGAAATTTGAACCATTTACTGACAGCTTAGAAAATGGGATCTTCTTTACATGCTCTAATTTATGAAAAATATATTTACTAAAGATGAATGGAGGGAAATAAAAATAAATCTAAGGAATCAATAATTAACGAAAGAATATGAAGGTGTAATATGAATTATTGTGAATACTATTTTATTTTTGATTCTTTGTTACTTGTATAAAGGTGACATCTAATTAGTAAGGAGTAGTAAAGCTTGAAAACAGGAAAGTAGATTTGACCTCTAATTTTAAGAATATAAACAAAAATGACATCTATCTGCGTATCGTTGTTTGTCATTGACTCGTCAGACTTCAGAATGGGTTTCAAACTATATTTGCTCATTAATGCCAACAAAAAAAATAAGCTTTATGTCCAATAATAT
Organism: Timema shepardi; assembly: GCA_902151425.1. Taxonomy (NCBI): domain Eukaryota; kingdom Metazoa; phylum Arthropoda; class Insecta; order Phasmatodea; family Timematidae; genus Timema; species Timema shepardi. Next base: position 458 of record CABFVX010002321.1, on the reverse strand, counting down.
TATAGTTAAAAATTTGTAACATTATAACATCAGATTTGTCAGAAGGGATGATTTTTTATTTAGCAGCATGTCTTATACGCTTAAGTACTAATTACGCTAATAGATTAGGAATTTGGAAGGTTGAATCTAGAGGAAGCGAACCCACATTTTCATGGAGGGAGAGTGGAAAACCATATAGGAAAAACTACCAACAATTCACCCGACCGAGGTTAGGATCTCCCCGTCCTCAGCAGTCAAGCTGAAACAAGAAACTAACGCGCGTTAGCCAACTACGCCACCGAGGCGAGTAACAATATATAAATTAGTTTTATGTGTCAGTGTGTCCTATAACATATCTTATATTATATTATAAGTAGGTAAGATATTCATGCACTAGGGCATCATGTACTAGGGCGCGGCGGGGAAATTAATAGCTTGTAGACGCGGTGGTGGGGGTATAATTCCGTGCTGCATTCATG
>CABFVX010002320.1:96925-119126 GCA_902151425.1 Timema shepardi | reverse complement strand
TCAAACTACAAAATCCCATATTTTATATCAGTTCCCAAAAGGAGGGAAAATTGATGGGAATCATTCTCATTTATTTTTTGAAGAGGTTGGTAGTCAAATGTGTGTTTGAATAGATTGCTCAGCAGATCCTCAAATACAAAACTATTTATGCAATCCAGAATGTACAGCCGAGGGATAAGTTATTGAGGGGGCCTAAGCTTGATCTGCATAAGATAAGACTTTAAAATTAATTTGTAATTTATTGTATCATGAAAAAAAATTGAAAACATTAAATAATAATCAGAGAATATTGTAAGGAATGACAAATGTGATTTATTATAAATTGAAAATGGTAAATAATAATTTTTAATTCAAATAAATTACAAATAAAGGATTATAAAATTAAATAATTCACAAAAAAAAAAATCTTTAGAAGTGTTATCTTATATAATACACCCTACTCACATAACATTTTCAGAATGTTTTCCAAAATGTTGATCTGAAAATCTAACTTTAACAAATAGGCAGATAAACTGGAAAGAATCTTGATAGGAGCATGTTAAATTCTCTAGATGTAGTTAAGAGACATGTTTTAGCAATTGATTGTGAATTGGAATTAGGGAGGGATAACTAGTTCTAGAATAGTGTGACTAGGAAGGTGTATGTTGAGACTCAAGTATCAAGGTAAATATTAACTGTAACAGTGATAGGGTCGAATTTCAAATCATACTTCTCTCTGTGTGTAAATATAGCGACAATAAAGCATGTAAAAAAAGACAATTTGAACTTAAAATTTAATGCTACTGGTATTTCACTACTCAGAGTCAATCATCAAAGTTCTTTGAAAGCGCATACTTCCATATGCATTCAAAGATTTGTCATACCATTGTAATATTTGATTGAAACCAGATTTTATAATAAGAAAAATATTGTTTGAAACTTAAGCTGAAGGAAGAATTAAACAATTTAGAATCCATAGAGTTTATTTATAAGATATTTGGGTCTAAATATTGAGTCAAAACCTTTGTTCTTATGGGAAATCCAAAAAGAAGTGTTAAATTATACATGATATACTACACTGTGTATCAATTTATATATATAGCTTTGCCGAATGGGCTCGTACTTAAATCTGTTTGACTTACACTTCATGGTCAATGTACTATTTAAAATTGATAGTAATGTAGATAAAGAACTACAAAATTACAATATGAATAGATACAGCAAACTATTTGCTTGCTTGTTTTAATGCTTAAACATATTTTTGAGTAGCTGTAGTTACTATTGTTTTATGCACATGATTTATTTTCACTATTAAAGCTTAATCAAATAAATGAAAATATTCTTGACTAAGTATTTTTTAAATCTACATTGTATGACTTTTTATTTCTCAAAATTCACTACAAAATAGTTAGGCTCCAATACTTAATTTTATAATCTGCAAAAAGCATGTAATGATTTAAAAACTATCTTATTATTCCTGTTATACTACTGCTAAATGTCAGCTTCCTCCTCTGTTATATTTACTTTTAAGACATTTTTATGAATTTATCTTTTGTAGTATGTTTGGTTATATATTTATCTTGAGAATTGTCATAATGTGTTTTTAAGTGTCTTCTGTTAAGTCCAGTTAGCTTTTAAAGTAATTTTATATAACCATGTTTTAGTGTACAGCATTTTTTGGTCAAATAATAGAACATTATTTTGTGATTAATAATATCTCTCACTAACAACACAGTATTAATCAAGTTTCTAATAAAAATTACAGATTGGGGCTTTCACACAAATAATAATCTCATAAACCTATTTTAATAAATAATTGGAAGCTGTGTGAATATATAGATTAAAGTTTTATTTATTGAACTATAACTTTTTTCTTTCTATTAAAATGTTTCGTTTAAAAATATTTTTAAAATGTTTTTTTTTAATATCGGTGAATAGGTAGACTCTATCACATTTATTTCCTGTGTCAGTAATTTAATGAGTAAGTATAGTTTGAATTTTTTAAATTCCATATTAAAGAAGAGGATAATTGAATCTCACCTGCCACTTCTGTAAAACTACGAGTGAATCGGCGGTTTGCAGAGATGTGTGATACCTTTCTTCTAGTTTTTAAATTTTCCATTTTCTTATTTTCATCATCAGTAGTTTCTTCATGTTCTGTATCTTCTTTGTCTGTGTCTTGACCTTAAGAGAAAATTATTTTGAGTGTTGTATGTCTAGAAAATACAGCCACTTAGCTAAGGCTCACATTTAACAAAGAATTTGTAATATATATTTAGAAGAAGGTACAGGAAAGATGGATAGAAAACACATAAAAGGGAAAGAACACAATTTGGCCTTTACAATGAAAAGAAGAAAACAGTTCATACATTACACTGCTGCCACTTAACAAAGATATATTGGCTGCCTCTTTAAGAAAATCGATAATCACCACTCAATCCCTGACCTAGGTTTCATTCTATTGAAATTAATCAGAGGGGAGTGAGAAACACGCAACGCAACTTCCTAAGAGAAGAAACCAAAATGCACAAAAGGAAGAAAATGGAATTGGTAAAGGATGATAGATAAGACACTTGGATAGGAACATTTATAAGGAATGACATTAAGGACAAACACAGAAAAAGGACATTGGTTGCAAATATATAATATATTGATTTAAGAAATACCTCTTTTCACTTTTTGAGGTAATTTGTAACATGTATTTGGAAGAAGGAAGTTGTGTTGCGTGTTTCACACTCGTTCCTGATGAATTTCAATTGAATAAAACCTAGTTCGGGCTGATTGGGCACTGACAATCGATTTTATTAAAGAGGCAGCCAACATCTCTTTGTTCAGTGGCAGCAATGTAAAGTGTGAACTGTGTTCTTCTTTTCATTGTTAACAGCCATATATGTGTTTGTTACCTATTATATATTTTCTATCAACCTTTCCTGTACATTCTTCCAAATATATGTATTTCAAATTACCTCAAAAAGCGAAAAGAGGTATTCCTTAAAGAGATTTAACAAGGAATAAAATCGAATTATTAATTAATAGCTTTAAACATATTACATGGCAACAATTACATTCATCAAATCTGTTAAGTATTTCCGATATCTTTATGTTTTAAGTTAACTTAATTTGTGAATTTGACTTTAATTCAGTTTAAACATCATGGCTCAACATCAGTAGTGAAGGATGTTGCATTTTCAGTGTTACAACTAGTAGAAAATGAAAACGAGAAATAATTTTTTATATATGAGATAAGTCAATTCATAAAAGTGAAATGTATTATAGACTCATTTTTGTCAATCTATAAATAGCACACGCACATGTTTTTTAACAGATGAGACAGGAAAAAGACTTGCTGGAACCTCTGGGCCTGGATTCACTAACGGGAACAAATAGTTGCGCTGGCACAAGTTTAAAAGATGTGCCCAAATCCCAATTCACTAAAAGAAGTAGGCGCAATTTGAGAGCAAAGTTAGGCCTTTTATTTGCCATCACTCAAGAGTAGGCGCAACTATTAAATCATGATTGTCACTTCATTAAATCTAAATGGCGACATATTATCGTATTGGCATAAAATACAATTAGTTAACAAACTGTACTCCAATTAATAATAAAGAAATTAAAATAACATAAGTCTGTCTAGCACAAAATTTGGTGCAATTTAAATAGTGATAACAAAGCAATTACCTTTTATTGTTGAATTTTTACATTCAAACTACGCAATGGCATTTCTTGCATTATTACAAAAACCAAACCACAAACTGTGTAATCTTTGTCTCGATCCAAAGAGGTTTGTATTCCTCCAAGTCAAAAGACTAAATATGGCGGTTGGTAAAGTTTTAAAGTAACTTTTAAACTATCTATAAATGTTTTATTAATGGAACTTAAGCTTTAAACCAATAATATAAATATTAAATAATGTACTAACATGGTTTTTGTAAAGCATGCAGAAAGAGGCCGCTTCTAATTTTATTGCTAGTTTATAAGCAAAATATTTAGAAATATTTCTATTTATTGTCAGTTTAATTAGAGATTTAAAATAAAGTATCCTTGATTTTGAAAGTAAATCATTCACAAGAATTGGTCGAAAAGAAAGCGATTGATGACATTTATGGTGACATCACCATAATCTTGCCACAAGTTTGCACCTTGTTTAGTGAATACAGAAATGGAGCAAATAATGTGCATCTTTGAGAGTATCTTGGGTGCAAAGTTGCACCATTCCTAGACTTGCGCCAAGGCAGGATTGTACTCGTTAGTGAATCCAGGCCCTGGACAGAACAATCATCACCTTTTGCAATGCCCATTGAGAGTATTATCATTATGTGGCTAATTTGTGCAGCTTTAGGTGTGTTCGACCCAGAACCATGAAGAAATTTTCCCCACTACTGAATTTATATTTTATGTCCAGGATAAGAGATATTTTAAAATATCTTTACACATCTAGCTATTAACTTGTATTTATATTTCCCTCTAACTTTTTTTTTAATACCGATATTGACAAACAATTTCCACTTTATCATGTTTTGGTTTGAGTGAATCCTTGTCCCTTTTTAAATTTAAAAAAGGAAATAATGATGTTTTACCAAATAACAAAATTGGATGTGTTATTTTAAAGATGTTAAGGAAGGGGGCACTTTACGTTGTAGATATTTGTAAATCCTTCCTAAAAGGTCACACCTGGCCAATGATTAACATTAGGACATAAAGTTTATAATCTTTATCTTCCTCTACACTATTATTTAAGGGACAAGGTAACTAATTTAAAATAATAGTTTTAGGAAAAGTATAGTACTCAAAAATTGTTTTTTGATATAATCATAAAAGTTATGTCTTTATTCAGGTTGCACAACTGTTTGAAAAAAAAGTTTCATTTTTCCTGTTTGAAATTTAATCATATATTTAATAATTAGATATCCAACCAACCGTAAAGAAAGGAGCTTACTGAAAAACTATGTTAGAGTTATGTTTAATAAGTCTTCAAATAGAATATTTAAAGAAAAATGAAAACTATCAATCAACCAACCAGCTGAATTTTGAAATCCATTACTACATAACACAATTAAATAACATTAATAATTTGGGTATGTCACATTTTAACATTGTCTAATGAAATTAGGATACCTGTCTTAGTAATTGTATTTTTATTTTGATGATTACCTTTTGTTCTTTAGAAAATGCCATTTTTATAGTTTCATAGATTCCAAACTTAATAATGTTAGGCTTAATGTTAAAGTTAAAAAGAAAATAATGTATCACAAACAATTCTATATACTGAAAAAATTGGTCACACAAATTTACTATCGATTAATTTTAATTAAAGATAAAATATTGATTTGGTAAAGCAGAGCTAGGTTTATACAGTTCTTACCTTTAAAAGTAAAGTTAAATTTTGATTGGCAATAATCCAACATTGATGAGTTAATTAAATATCCATTTGTATACATTTAATCACTATGCCATCAACAATTATATCAAGTAAATTCATATACATATATTTAAGTTTTATTTTCTATCTCAAATAGTTAATTGAAGTGTAAACATTTAATCTTTATGTGTAATGTAACTAAATATCACAGTTTTTAGGCAAGTTGGGGTGTTTGCAATATTGTTACAATTTAATTATACTAATTAAAGCTGTTTTCACTTGATTTTAAATGTTTTAGAAACCTAGTAGTAAAACTGTGAACATAATAAATATGCCATTTCAGATTACTAAGATATTTAGGCTCTAACTTTTTAAATCTCTTTTAGCACCGCATTTGACTAACAGTTCAGGTTATACACATATGTACAAATTACACTAATGAATTAGGGATAAGGGAGGTTGAATTTGGAGGAAGTCTTGGTGTATTTATGAGGAAGGAGTGCGGAAAACATTTTTGGAAAATCCCCTCTCAGTACACTCGACCATGATTCGAACCCCCATCTCCCTATCATCGCCAGCCTAGTCTAACACGAGAGTGATGCATTAGATCATGCGGCAACCGAAGCAAGTTTTTTTTTTTAAATTATCTTGTCTAGTTTTGGGAGCTGATGGTTGAAAATGAACCCTTGATATAGTGGTCAGCAAACCTAGATAACAACCTAGGAGTCCCTGATTAGATTTCCAGCTGGTACCATAGGTATTATTCCTGAAAGGGGAATCATCTCACCAGTCCCCAAGATCTGGTTATTAGTCTTAAGTTAGGTTAAAAGAGTAGTGGTTCCACAACTTCTTATTCATTCTCACCATCACCTCATCTCATCTAGACACAGAAAGGGCCTCCATGGAAAGAATGTAAGATTAGTGTATTAAGAGAGCCCCTGGGCAACGATACATATAAATACTGGCTAATCTTCCCACAAATAGGGTTAAAGGTGATGTAGCCCAGACATGCATCATATATATGTATATAAATATTTAAAATAATGTTTATGAGTGCTGTGTGCTGTTTTGTTTAAATCAAATATATTTATATCTATTTAATTAGCTTTTCCAGCCAATTCATCTAAAATATTTGCTTAATGCCACACCTTTGACAGCTCAGCCAATTTGAAACAGATAATAATCTCTCTTTTAAATTTTGATCAAAAAATAATAAATAGGAGAATATAATTTTTAGCACTCTCCTTTGAAGAATGATTATTCTATAAAATAAATTTATATTTAGATATTTGTCAAAAAAGAGAAAGTAAAGCTATATAAATTAGTTACAGCTAGTTTATTTTTGAGTAGAATATTTAATTTTGTTATTTCAAACGTAAACTATTTAATTTATTAAAATATGGAAGGAGTATTCATGTGGTGTTAGGAAAGAATACAGCTTTAATTGAAATACCAATTACAGTACATATATCTGGGATCTAAATATAAGTCCCATTATCTTGGGTAAAAGTCAAGAGCACTAGTTAAACACATTTGTGATGTACTAACAAAGCAGATTTATTATTTAAAGTTTCTCCTAGTAAAATCATTGAGGTTTAAGACTTCAAAAGGTTTGTTTACAATGTCTGGTAGAAATGTGTATAATATCAGAATATTTTTGGCTCTAGTAAAGTTAGTGGGAAAATCAAAATATATAGCAAAACCAATTTAATAAGATTATTTAAAACATGATAAAACACTTTCAGGTCTGTGTATTCAGATACTAACTTAAAATACATTAATAAATACTTAACAGGAAAAAGAGTAATATTAATTTTAATAAAGTGGACAACCCCTAAAAATTATAAATAAAATTAATATACCTATGTGATCAAACTCTTCACTGCCCTTACATGAAATGGTCAAGCCCAAAGATATTATATTATTGATCCTAAAAAGCTCATCTTTTATTGCCTTTTTAGTCTTCTCTACATTTGTAGAGCTACACAATTCATTGAGGGACTGCAGCAAAGCTTTGAGTTTTGCGGACTGCTCAGCATTTGGCTGAAACACAAATCCAAACTTAAATAAAAAATCATAACCTATACATAAAAATCCACTAATACATCTTGTAAAAATATTATATTTTCTAGTCATATGTGCTAATGGTAATATGTCCAGAGGAAAATTAATTAAGATTAAGTAGAACGATAGGATAGATGTAAAGAAATTTATAAAACCTACATTCATCTCTGGAAGGTGAGAAACTATAAACTTTCAGTTCACCTTATAGGGAATAAATCCAAACAACTTGGTTGGCTCAGTTGGTTCTGTCTCAATAATATGTTTAGTACTGATACACATTCTTCACCACACTTTTCTACAATAAGATATCAAAACCATTCCACCAATAAGACATTAATTAAACTTTATATAGCAAACAAATCAACTAAATTTTTCTTCAAAACCTCATTTCAATGATTCCAATATAGATAGCACTGCATCAAGGAAACCTATCAAATGATTCACATTTCCACTTTCAAGAATCTCCTATCTTCTGAACATTCGTCCCACTTATAAGTTTATAGTGGATATAGGGATGGTGCAGAAACTATAAAAGTAGTCAACATTATGTAATGTTTCACAATTGCAAGATAATTTTTCAAAATAGCAGTCACAGATAATTAATACCTATGCTTCATAAAAGCATAGATGCAATACAGAATAAAATGTATACTTTATGCATTGCCACCATAGATTAACACACACACTTGATGGACAGATGCACCTGTGACACCAGGTCGAGTATGTGTGTTGTACCATAAACAACTTAAAACACTTTTTAATATCATAGTTTGTCAATTTTTAGTCTTAGTAGAGCATTAATATATTTTACAGATTCCTGAAAAATCACATAAAATCCTATGGCTCACATTTTGTATCCTGTAAAGCTTAATATTCACGTGCTCTTTTGAAAATGATCTGATTACCATATTTTGTACACCTAATCCTATATGAAATACAGTCGACTCTGGTTATAATTAACCTCTTCAGACTCAGATATTTTGTTCACTATGTCCGAAGTTCATTAAAACTGATTTTCTTTTAAATATGAAAGTTGTGGGTTGGTGATAAACAAAATAAGAGTTCAAATACAATTGCTCTTTATTGAAATCTATTAATTAATCTTTAAAAAAAATCTGTTATATGCTATTGTTTACTGTACACTGTTTTAGTTAATATTTTTCCAGATCCTTTTCTAGAATCTGTGCTTATTCCACACTATCAATACATTCAAAAAACTAAACTGAGTAGAAAAGCCTAATTTTTTTTAGTTTCATATGACACTCTTGAAGAAAGGGATTAGTGAAAACCATTAATAAATGGCCACAGACTGTCATTCACTGTCCTGTAACTCCTCTCGTATGAATACAACTCTGGAGGACTGTTTTCCTTTACTTGCCGCAAACAAAGGTATTAAAACTTAAGCCAAGTCAATGAGTACAGTGATTCAGTGACTGTTTAAGATCAACCCTCCCCTGCTCCCCCTCCACATTCTATACTTTCAGTCAAGCTTTGTGCCACATAAACAGGAACTCAGGTAGATAATCAGTGTCTTCAAGTTTAAACAACCAAAAAATTATGTTTTTAAAGAATTATGATGTTAGAATGACATTTCTTACTGAACGTTTCAATTTTTCTGTTCATCAAAACCTAAGTTGAGGGTTCATTATAAAGTAATTTTTTATAACACATTTAAATGTATGTGGGTTGGGACCAATGAATTAGGTTCATTGTAGACAAGTGTTCACTACAAAAGAGTTCACTAAAACCAGCGTTGACTGTAACTATTTAAATATTTAGCTTTTGGTACTCAGCAATTTCTACCAAACTAAAATTAACACTGGAAACGTTATCACCATGGGTATATTTGTAGGTCTGAAAAAATATTTGGAATCTTTGTACACTTTCTAGATGCTTTATGAACATTTGAAAGACAAAAACACGTTTAAAGGCCAGGATAATAATCAGAGAGTTCAAAGTTTAGGATGTTGCAATGTAGACATTACATCACATTCTCCCTCACAGTGTTACCCAATTTTGTCTGTCCTTAATTATTGTTTAAGCCATCATCCATAATGTTTTTAGTAAGGAATTATTACAATTTTGTAATTGTATTTTTGTATGTGTGCCAGAGTTTTAGATGATCAGTTTACTCTTTACAGGTCTTTCCTGCCACCAAGAATATTAGTCTTATGTTAGTCATATATTTTAATGTATCAGTGCCTGTAAGAGATTTAGGGATGATTAAGAGTGCACATAAGGTTTTTAAAGAGGTATTTTAGGGCCCAACCAGCATATCAATGTAATAGAATGAGAGAGTAAGTTTGAATACTGTCAGAATACTAAACCTGTCCAAAATTAAAAGATTGGGGTGCATTTGGTTGTTTATTTATTTGAGGTATTTAACATGTACTTTCTGAACCAACTTAATATATCAGCACACGAGACATTCTATGAAAATGGTTGAAAAGACTTACCAATTTTGTCAATAAGGGTATTTTCAAATATCTTCCAGGGTTCTTTTACATGCCAATCGACATGAGACCAACGACTTTAACTCCCTTATGAAGGAAGTTGTGCAAAGGATCTTTATAAAAATCCGTCAATTATGGCTGAGTTTTAACACACAAATATTGGGTCCTTAGGAAGCACTTTACCCCAAGACCACCGAGGTTGACTAATTTAGCTGTTGTCCTTGGAAAGTAATAGAAGCTAATTGTCATTATTAAAACTAAGAAATCAAAAGATAAGTGTTTTGAAATAATTACAGAAAAGTGTTGTTGACATATATAACCAATTATTCTAAAGAGATAGATGTAAACTAAATTTTAAAATTTCAAAGATTTTCTATGATGCTGTTTTTGTTGTAATATTATGATTTAAATTTGTATTAGAATGCTTAATTGATAAATGACTATATATCTATTTTAAGTAAATTGAGAGAGAAGGAAGAATTCAGTGGAAATAAAACCACTATGGCTTAAACAAATGAAGGAAACTATTTAAGTATTTCAAATAATAACCAGTATTTGGTCAAAGGTGGAATATTGGCCTCCAAGGTAGACATCACATACATTAACAAAGGTAACAATATTGGTCTTGTATTAAAATAAAACTTGTGGAAATAAGAATCACACTATTACAGAAACATTGCCTAAAAATTTATTGCAGCTACATATGACACACCCGGATAAATATGAGGATTCGCTGTCAAGTTCTAGTCTGGTTTACTGGTGACGGGGAAGTTATGGTTCGAATCTTGCACGGTGTACTGAGGGTGGTTTTTCAACTTTTCTTCAATTATAATGGGTAGTACATTTCCTATAAATTCAACCTTTCTCATCTCCATCCCATGTGTGGATAGCATAGATGGGAAATAATACACAGTATACACAAAAATAGCAGGGTATGAATGACAGAATATGAAAATTACAAAAGCTACTTTAACTAATTTGATTTATTTAATTTATGTTGATGGCGATTGCTGATTCGATCATCGGTTAGTTATAGCAATATAGGGTATGCTAATGATGGTCATTTGCAAGCTGATTTTTTACAGTTATCTTTTGAACTGTGCAACTGTAAAGTCAGGTAATGGTGACTTGTCAATTTTAAGCTGGGTAGCACACAGACTTGTTCTATGTACCATCACTTCTTGGTGAGAGGGAAAGGATTGTTTGGTGGAAATAAGAAGGGAGTGGGGGTTGTTTACTGGTTAGTGGAAAAAATTATTCAAGGACAGTTTGTGGTGACTCATACTTGGTGGCTTGCAAGTGATAAAAAGAGTGAGTTAGAGAGAGATATTGCTAGAAGGTAAATTTCCAGGTTAACACTTTGAGAGCAACAGACAAAGGTAAGAAAATGTGTACAAGAATGAAAGTGTAGATTTAAGTGGTGACAGTCCCAAAAAAATTCAACAAAGATTTCACAAATACCAGACTACTCAAATATGTTTTCACCTTTATTAATTATTTAAAAAATATTTATTGATAACTACACTTAATAGCTTTAAAATATATATTTTGTCATTTAACAATATTATTTGGTTTAAGTACATTATTGAAAATATCAATAATAATAATTATTATTATTAGCTACCCTTCATGGTAAAGACAAAAAAAAAATCTTCTCCTTTGAATTACTTTGTGCTACTATTGATCTAAATACTATACATTATTTATAAGTTATGCTCACAGTTTTGGAATTTTGGAAGTTTATAAAAAGGTCTTAAACTTTAATCTACCTTTGACTTCCCCTGCCAATTTTTCAAATAGTTGCTAAAGCATATTTCAGTATTTTATTATGTATAATAAGACAATGTAGAAACACTGTACAATGATGTAAAGTAAGTGAAAGTGAAGGAATACAACCTAAAAGGATAGTTAGGTTACGCCTGGATAGAAACAAATACACTTCCCTCTCTTCTTACACTTTTACACTTCTCACGTCTTCACACTTCCACAGTTACACATTGTTTTGAATTTTTGGAAATATTCATTTTTCATAAGAAGATACACAATAATATCACAAAATATTCTTAATGTAAATTTAATGATTAAATAGTTTTTTAATGTAGTTTTGCATATTTCCTTTGTGATATTAAAAAAAATGGCAATGTAGATAGGCAAGAAATGTCCAGCTAAAGGGCTTATCGGCTAGGGACTATTATTTATTTTTCGTTAAGTAGAGTCAATAGAAGCGGTCACTTCCGATAGATTGCATTAATACATATAAAATAATATTCTTATGGGAGGGTGCAGCACTAATTATAACATATTAATAATAGTATGAATATTGTAAAATGTTATTAAATTTGGTTGAAAAAAATGTATTTTCTAAACTGTCCTCCATATTAGGGACCATAAAACAGTCATGATGACTCGTGGCTGATTACATCTTTCATTATAGAGATCATTAGGATTTTTAAAGATAAACCTAGGTAAAAACAATTTAAATAATTTAATTATTGAATGTAATTATGGATAATTTGTTAGTGATTGTAAAACATGTGTGTTTATCTTTATTTAAACTGTAAAATTATGTTTTTTAACTACTGTAGTGGATATTATAATTTACAAGATGATTATTATTATTATTATTAACACCGCGTCTTACTACCCATTCGGGTTATACACACTTACGCTAACGTGTAATGGTAGGGTGATTGTGAGATGAAATGGAGGACCTACAGTTTAACGTGGAATCCGAACCACAGTGGAGGCCTGACATTCCCCACATTCACAAGATGTCTTTGTCAGAGGTGAAGAATTTACAAGAGAACATAATATTATTCATTGGGATACATTTATCAATTTTAAAATCAAAGTTAATCTAATATATCCAAAGTTATCTCCATTTAAAAAGTACATTAATTTTTATGTGATTTTTTTTTCAGATATTTAGGAATTTTTTCAATATGTTATATGGGCTATCCAAATTATATATTTTACTTAATTACTTACTTACACCGTAACTGACAAGACTTGATTATCCTAACAATGTCTTGTGATGAGTACAATTATGTAACTCATCAGCCCAGTAGTCTCATCCCTTTTTGGACCAAATATCTTCCTAAGCACCATTCTTGTTTTCAAGCAACCTAAATTTTTTTCACCATGTATATTTATTTGAAAACACAAATATTGTGAATAAAAATCTATAAGAAATGTTTCCTTGATCTTAGGTCAATCAGGTGACTAAAATCCGGAAAATAGATGGTTCCATATGGATATAATTCTGCTAATCCAAAATAAAAATAAATTATAACTATATAAAATCTAACTAATGTTTATTTTACAAACTTTATACTTTCATGTTTAGATAAATGCATACATTTTCTGGTGTGTATGATTTTCCAGATTTAAATAAAACCAATTTTGTGATGAAAACTAAATCCAGAATGGTTTCCATTTTAATTCTGTTTGTGTTTATATATATATATATATATATTTAGTATCCTGTCTTACTGCCCATTCTGGTTTACACATCTGTGCTAATTACACTAATATTTTAGAGATGAGTTGAATAAGATTAAATTTGATAGAAATAGTACCCAAATTTGCATGGAGGGAGTTAAAAACTATTTAGGAAAAATACTCTCATTACACCAAATCAGGATTTGAACCTCAATCATGCAGTAATTGGCAGTCCAGTCTATTCAAAAGTGATGCTTCAGAAAAATCAACCACCGAAGCAGTAAAATTTACTTCAGTTCACCAAAATCTGGAATGAAGTTCATTTTGTGTGGCTATAATTCTGTTCTCTTACATACAATACAAAATTAATTATATATGAAATGCTCTAGATTCCGCCTGTAGACACTTTTCTGGATTTTCTATATAATCCTTAGCTTACTAAATTTGGAACAATAACTATTCTGTAATGGGTTCCTAAATAGATTTTTTTAAAGTAATCACTAATGAGTCCTTATAACCAATAGTATATATTATGAATTACATTGTATATACTTAACAGATTTTAAAACAAACCCAATTTGTAATTAAAATGAATCCAGAATGGTTTCCATTCCTATTCTCTAAATGTGTGCTTCAGTTCACTAAAATCTGGTATGGAGAGCATTCCCGGCAAACACTATTTTATCATAGAGCCTGGACAAGTAAAGTGCAAAATGAATAATATTTTGACACAAAAAATGGAATTGGGAAATAAATTAAGTTTTTTAATTATCTTTTTTCAAGTGGCACATATAATCTTATGATAGTGTTTAATTCACACACACAAACATAACCACATGTGTAAAAAAAAATGCACCAACATATAAACACACCCTGAACACACCTTTAATGGCTCATGAAAGGAGAATTTTGACTCACCTTTCCTCTCCCAGCTTTCAATATGTTTAAAAATTTCTTGTTTATATCATTTATTATATGAGAGTCAGACAAAGGTAGTTTATCAAACTGTTGTGCATGAATAGTAAAGCTAGATGTGGCTGTATCCTTTTTTAAACTCTCATTTTCACTGTAAAAAGTACTGTTCAATGGTAGTAGCACACCTGTGTCTACATTAAAGTGAGTTGTTGCAAAGTCACTTCGAGCTTGTCGAAAAAGTTCACTACACTGCAACATAGGAAAAAAAGTTGGTCTGCTTTATTTTTCCATTTAAGTAAACATAGTGTTAAGTACAATTAGGGATGTGCTGATGCCAATTATAAATTCAATCATAGGCTGAGCATAGCACAATCAGTAAGCCGATGATCAGCATTTTGATTATCAATTCTTAAAACAATCTTTTGTTAGCGGGACTCCACAAGTTAGGTATTGGTGACTCATCGTTGTTAAGGTCTGGGCAGACAGCCTTACCCTTTGTTTTGTTGCTAGAAGGAGGAAGGGGGTGATTGCTAGTGATTAAGTAAACACTTCTTTCATCAATTACAAGGGGATGGCAAAAGGAGAAAGGCAGTGTGTTGAGAATAGTTTGTGAGAAAGAAGCTGTATTGAAGTGTTTGTGAGTAGTGAGGGATTATCTTTACAAGGTCAACTAACAGACAACATAACTAAGAGAGGAAAATTTAAGGGAATCTAAAACTGGTGAAGATTCAAGAGGAGCTTAAAATGAGAAAAATACAAGGGAAGCCAAAGCTGGGGAAGATTCAAGAGAAATTTAAAATAATAACTATTGGAAGTTGCAAAACTAAATCATGGATTTATAGCTTATCATCATTTCATTATTTAAATTTATTAATTAGTTGATTCTTATAAAATTATTTAAAAATCAATTATGTTTATTTATTATTATTTTTTTATTATTATTTAGCACCGCGTCTTAATACTCGTTCGGGTTATACGCTTTAAGTACTAATTACGCTAATGGATTAGGAATTGGGAAGGTTGAATTAGAGGAAGTGAACTCGCATTTACGTGGAGGGAGAGTGGAAAAACATTTAGGAAAAACCACTCCCAGTTCACCCGACTGAGATTCGAACCTCGATCTCCCCGTCCTCAGCAGTCGAGCTAAACACGATTCGCGCGTTAGCCAACTAAGCCACCGAGGCGGGTATGCTTATTTAAATTCCAAGAAATGTACTGAACAATATATATATATTTTTTCTCTCTTTTTATATCCAAAGATCTATTTGCCGATACGCACAGATTTCATAAGAAGTTTTTATGCAAAATTATCACAAACTTAACTATGAGCAAAGTTGAGTCAATTTGACTGAAACTAGCTATCTTTAAAATGTGGTCGGGCCAATGATAAAGATATTTTTTTATTTAAGTTAGTTCATTAATTAATTAAAACTTAGATAACAAAACCTACTATACTGAACAAAATAAAAATGGCCCAAGTGAACAAATGCTTTTTAATACTATACATATTATGTTTGTTATATTTAAAATTAAATAAACCAAATGATTAGCATCAGTGATTGAACTAGTTGGAACCTGCATGTTTGGCAAAATAATTGATCGGTACAGCCCTATTTATAAGTATTTAAAACTTGAAATAAATATCATTATACAGACAAGGATTTTTTTTATATAAGTAAAGAATCAAATTTACAAGTCAATTTAAAAATAATATGGTAAAAAAGGATAATGCCTAGATAAATAAAAATAAACTATTTTCAATGCTTTGTTTATACATTTATTCTGTGTTTATAATGACAAATTAATCTTCGGGAAGAATATGTGAAAATAATTTAAAATGTTTAAATAAAGTATATACACAGAAAATATTTCATGGAGACTATCTAATATACATTGTTATCATTATTGGTCTTTCCCCATTATAATATAATCTAGAACAGTTTTATTCAATACAAATCCCATTTTTTTCAGAATTCATCAAATTTAAAAAAATATTTATCAATATTAGCACCACGCCTTACTACCTGTTCGAGTTATACACACTTACACTAATGTGTAATGGTAGCGTGATTGTGAGATTAAATGGAGGACCTACAGTTTAATGTGGAATCCGAACCACGGTGGAGGCCTGGCATTCAACACAATCACAAGTTGTGATTAATGCACATCTTGTCAATCAAATTTAAAGGTTGTTAAAGTGGATTTGACTATTGGATTTCTTATTTAGTATATTAAGTGGAATGTATAAACCATATTTTATTTTTTATTATCTTCAAAATAGGTCTGTTTAAAAACATTGGTGATGCTGTGGTTAAAATTAGTGTTAAGTTAATAAAATCTTATTAAAGTTAAAATTTATATTAAATTAATAAAATTCCATTAAAACTAGAATTTACCAGAGTCGGCAAATATGAAATTTTTAGTTATAATGAGATCGCTTTGGTGGTATAATGGTCTAAAGCATCACTTTTGAAATTGACTGGACTGCCGATGATGGGAAGATTGGCGATCAAATCATGATCGAAAGTAATGAGGTTGATTTTTCCTTAATTTATTTCCACTTTTGAATTATGCAAAGTAAGGTACACTTTCTATAAATTCAATCTTCCTCATCCCTAACACATTAGTGTAATTAGTACATATAAGTACAAAACGAACAAGTAATAAGATGAAGTGTGAAAAAAACCACTGAAATATTGCTTCGCAAATAAATATTGGTTTAATTAGTGCATGTGTATGTGTATATATATATATATATTAGATTTGGATTGGGAGGTGACTTGGCGGTCTAGGGGTAAGGTGTTAGACTTCTGTGCTGGGAGTCCAGGGTACAATCCTCGGTCCCGGTACAGATTTATCTAATTCTCAAACTCTTCCTTCACCTCTGACAAGACATGTATTAATCACAATTTGTGAATGTGTGGAATGCCAGGCCTCTACCGTTGTTCGGATTTAACGTTTAACTGTAGGTCCTCCACTTCATCTCACAACCACTCTACCATTACACATTAGCGTAAGTGTGTATAACCTGACAGGGTAGTAAGACGCGGTGATAATAATAAGTCTAGATTGTATAGTCCTACGGCACAGAGAAGGAAAGAACAGAGCCACACCTGCTAAGCTAAATGTGTTGCGCTCCATTTTGAAGCTTTACTCCTTCAACGTTGGGATTGCTAGGTGCGATCCCCAGTGACTACAGTGCAATCAAGTGAGCATTTTTTAAAAGAGTCACTTTAAACTCGAATGTACTAGAAGGCAGATACAAAATATGAGCTTCTCGAGTTAACCTGTCGGCTGGCCGTCACCGAGCAAGCTTTAGGTAACGCCCTCCTCTTCTCTAACCCTCCAACCCCTCATCATTAAATACCCTAATCCTGCTACACAAATAAGTTTGTTTTGACTGCACATTACAAAGAAAACTTGAAAAATGATGGACCTTTTATTTTTTAACTAAGGGACTGGTTGTCAACTGCAATAATTTATTAAGGAGCACAGAGAATAATTGCAGACGTTTAGAAATACCGATTAATTTAAGAAGTGGATAGACATTTTTTAATATTGTTTTTACCAAAATGAAGGAGAAAGTTCTGACCAGTTAAATAGTTTAAATTTTAATTATTGTGTTTTAAATGTGTGATATCTTATATAGAATAGTAGAAAACAATCCCACAAATCATGACCCTATCAAAACATGAATATTTGATAGAGGAAGAGTAGATTCCATACCGTGTGACCACTATTGCATGTTTATAAAATCTATTTGATGCTATGTATTTAAAATCATTAATGTATACCACCAATAGTTGGCTGTTCCATAAATTACTTAAGGAATTTTTTCAATAATTTGACCCCCCCACTTCCACCCAAATATCCCTACTTAAGAGATCTTAGATTTTTCGTTCCCCCCTCTTCCCTTACCGGTCTTACGTAATTTTCTTACAATTTGGTAAATTATATTATTTCTGACAAAAGGATTGGTGATGTGAAATTATAGAATACTTATCGCAGTAAAATTAGGCATAACACATCATAAATAAATGGCATTTTATTGTTATATATAGTTATGTACGTCTATAGGCTAGGCTTCAGCGCCATCTGTCATTTCTAGGTGCAACCTTTTTTACCGCACACATCTGTATAAGTGTTTTTTTAGATTTTGTCTCACCATAAACATTGATGAAATCCTTGGTTAAGATGGATTCTGCCCACCCCCACCTAAACGTAAGAAATTACTGATAACCCACACCCAAAAATTCTTTACATAATTCTTGAAAGGTCCACTAGCTTTCGATCTATTGGCAAACATGTTTTTTCAAATTGAGGTCTCAGAAAACGGGAGTTTATTACTATGCTTTTTGATGAAAATATGTAAAATCTGTAAAATAATGAACAATATGTTTCTTTCATTTATACCTCTTGGTGGAATGTGATGGTCCTTTTTTCCATCATGTTTCTGAAAAAATGTATAATATCTGATTTCACAAATCTTATGAGTTTTAAGTAAATGTTTCAATTTTTAGACAAAGGAGAGAGAAAAAATGTGTGGTGCACAATACAGTTTATTTATTGAGGCTAGTTGTTAATATACAATTTATAAACTAGTTTGTAGTTTCGTCTTTAATAAACATTATTTCTCACTTAGTGAATACCAAAATTGATATCAAAGAAGAATCATCTATTGAAAACTTTATCTACAGTTATTTTTGGCCAAATAAATAGTCCATTCCAAATGCTATTTAAAAATAATATATCTAAATATTAGAAGTATAAAGCACAAATATGAGGTTTTATTATGTTCTCTCTCTTATATTAAACTAAATATTGATTAAGTAATATTAACACAAATGTAGATATACATTATTAATGAGACATTATTGCTAAAAATTCCAAACTCCAAGGCCAATTTTGACTGTAGAGACAATAAATGGTGTGGGGGAGTTTGTGGTTTCATTAGAAGAGCTTAATGGTTTCAAACATGAACATTTGAAATTTTTATTAAAGGTTCCTTTTTGGCTCTAGAACAGAGATAGGACCAAATTTAGTGATATTCATCAACCTGTAAGAGATGATAAAGGGGTTCAAAAGTTTTCAAAATTCACTGACTGTGCATTTTTTTGAACTAGTAGACATAGAGCCTGAAATTTAAAATGAATGTTTTGTATAAAAAAGGGTGAGAAAATTTTTAGGGATTTTCAACTATAATCACATAAAGGAGTGTAAAGGGGGGAAAAGGGCCAGTACATTTTATGTCCTTCAATCAAGATGAAATTTGATATATGGGGGTCTATCAGGTCACAGAATACTAATATGAAATTAATTTATGTACAACATCCACACGTTGGGTCCCGAGGTGTGTTGATAAAATGTGTGTTCAAGACTATCAAAACTAATATAAATAAATACTTCCAGGGTGATAGAAAATTGAAATTTTGCAGACAACCAATGGGACCACTCCAAATAATTATAAATGTGTGAACATTTTTGTCTGATAAGTGCGACCCTATAACAAAGGGAAAGGAATAAAAACAGAATAAAAACCTTTTGTGTGTGCTAGCAAACTTATATTTGACATTCCAAATAACCAAATAAGTCTTAAAAATGGAAATTTCAAAATGACAGTTAAAAAATGAGCTTAAATATTTACAAAACTAATAGAAACAACCAATTCCCAGTGTGGTAAAAAATTGAAATGAATAAGTAAAGTAAAGGGACATGTCAATTTACTATAAGTTTGAACATTTTAAATTTTAAATGGGACCTCGGTAAATAGGGGGCGGGGAGAGTTTATATTATTATTATTATTAGCACCGCGTCTTACTACCCATTCGGGTTATACGCACTTACGCTAATGTGTAATGGTAGGGTGATTTGGTTTGGTAATCAGATAAATCTTTGCCGGGACCGAGGATTGAACCCCGACCGCCAGCACAGAAGTCTGACACCTTACCCCTAGACCACCAGGTCACCTTGAAATTTATAAGTGGGAGTTGAAGAAATGGTAGGGGAAGTGGGCGAGTTCAACATTTACAAAAACTAATATATTCAACTACTTCTAAGTGTGGTAGAAAACTTAAAATTGTAGGTATACAAACCACTCTAAATAAACAAAAAAATGAAAATTTTAAATTCAAACTAATGGAAATGAGGGTAGGGAGAAGCTACAGCTAGAAATAACTTTTGAGATTAAGATAGAAATTAAAATTTGAAAGACAGGTAGAACTAAAACTCCAGATATCCAAATGAATGTTATAATTTAAAATTTCTCAAAGGAGGTTGGAAAAGTGGGCTGAGTGGTTAAAAACTTACAAAACTATTAAAAACAACCTCTTCTCAATGTGGTATGAAACTAAAATTCTGCATATAGGCCAAGATATCACTATACAAATAACTAAAAAAGTCCAAAATTTTTAAAGTTTATAATAGGAGTCCAGAAAGAAAAGGGAAGTTTATAAAAAGATTTAAGCATGGTAGAAAATCTAAATTTTGCATGTTAGTAGAGGTGCGACATCAGATAACCAAATAAGTCTTAAATTTGAGATTTGAAGTGGTAGTTATAGAAATGGGGAGGAGTAGGCTAAAACTTTCAAAACCAGTGGATAAACTACTATTATGTGTGGCATAAAACTGGAAGTCGTCAAGCAGAGATAGGGACACCCAAATTAACTATAAAGTCTGAACATTTTAAATTTCAAAATGAGACTACAGGAAATAGGGAAGGGATAGGGATGTATAAGTAGAAGGTAGAAAATTTAAATTTATCAGGAATGTAGAGTGAAAACTGCAAATAACCACAAACAGATTTTAAATAATAGTTATTTCTAAGTAGACTGGTGATATAGGGAGTCTCAAATTTTTTAAATTAAAAGACTAAACTACTTCTCAAAGTGTTATGTGATTCACATAAGTCAGGCGGGTTTAAAAACCAAATAAAATAGTATCAACGCCTGAATTATTGAATTTAAAAAGGAAGGCTCGGAAAATAGGCAGGGATGTTCCCCTCAAAATGTTAACAAAGCTATATATATATACAATTTTTATAAATATAAAAGCTTGAAATGTCGACATGCAATTTAATAGAAAAACAGGTTTGAGTCGCTACACAAGGATACATTGTTCAAGTTAATTCATTTAAAAGTTTCTCAACTAATGCTGATATGCTCATGACAGATATTCAACAACTGTTGATATCACCAAGTGAAGGATATTAAACTATATAGTTCTACTTAAGTGATATTTATTAATTTTGACCAAAAGTAAAGTTGATAAAAAACTGTATAAACATTGGTATTTTTTCGTGTTTTCTACACTCTTGAACAAATGAAATTTCAAAATTGAAGCCTAGGAAATGGTAGCGTTTAAAATGTATATAACCAAAATAGAACATTCTTTACGATGTAGTTAGGTTGACATTTGGTAGCCACGTAAAATATCATATAAGATAACCAAATAAGTCTTAAAATGTCAAATTGGAACTGTGGAAGTTAAGGAGGGTGAGGGGTTTGGAAATAAGAGTAAATTGCCATCGTTCCAAAGAAAATATTCTTTTATGCATGAAAGTAAATTTAAGTTTGACAATTTGTTAAAAACCCCATCCAACATAACCATAAATTTAGAAAGTTTGGAATTTGAAAATTTATTGCTGGGAAATGGGAGGGGCTTCTAAAATTTCCTAAGCTATAAAAACTCGATATGTTCCAAATGTGGGGAATGCCAAGCCTCCACCGTGGTTCCGATTCCACGTTAAACTGTAGGTCCTCCATTTCATCTCACAATCACCCTACCATTACACATTAGCGTAAGTGTGTATAACCCGAACGAGTAGTAAGACGCGGTGCTAATAATAATAATCCAAATGTGGGTACACTTTATACTAATTAAACCTCCCTCATCTCTAACACAATAGCTTAATAAGCGTATAGCTCAAACTAATATTAAGGCATGGTGCTAACAAAAATAACAAAATAGAAAATGTTATTGATGTTGAAGAACC
>CABFVX010002320.1:69620-96841 GCA_902151425.1 Timema shepardi | reverse complement strand
CCCCCCTAAAAAAACTTTCTAAAAGGTTCTTTTTATGAAAATTGGACTGTAGTAAGACATTTGGAACATTAACTTTGTAAAGACAGAGGAAAAAAGTTTAAAGTACTAAAAGTAAATCAACACACAAATTAAACCCTATCTTAAAGTGGAAAGAAACATTAGATTTACAAATACATAGCTATTATTGCATATCTAGGAGTAACATAACAATTAAAATAAACCAGTTCAGGTGACATAACTTGAATAATAATGATGCATCATATTAATATGTTCCTGTAAAAGAGACTATTATTTAATTTATGCTCGTTGGTGAAATGTGATGCTTTTTTTTAAACATGTTTCTATGATCGTGCTTAGGTAAAGTTTGCATTGTTAATGGAGTGCAACGCCCGCCCTGTGATTGCGCTCGTTTGTGCATTCAGATTGTAAACTAGATAATATTTTATTCCTAAGATAGTTTATTTTATTAATTGCCATAACTGGTTTATGGTTGCCATGGTTAGCTTAGGATTGTACACGAAGGAACTTTCAAAATTATGACAGCTGGATGTTCACCAATCAAGCAAGAATGCTATAGCTAAATATGTCAAAGCTCAATCTAGTACATTACAAAATCAAAGTGACCAGAATATTATGAAATATATCAATGTCTAAATTTGTTTGATACATATTGTAATCAAATTTCAGTTAAATATTATTTCTGTATTATTACTGTATTGATTTTTTGATGATAGTGATCATAATTTTAGTTTCAAACCTATCCAAACTACATAATCAGAACCCTTTTTCTTTACTTTAGTAGATAATTTTCATACCAAACATTTAATAACTATAGCTGTGATTAAAACAATATTTAGGTATAGTTATGAGTATTTTTTTTTCATATACTCTGTACTGTCAACAATTTTACTCACTTTACTAAATTCTTTTTTGTGATATAAATATTTATTTTTGAGAAAATCTGCAATATAATTGTATGAAAATATTGTTTTATTATAGTAAAATAATCTTATACTGAAATAGTTTTCAATTTAATTCTTTTTAAATATTTAATTAATATTTACTAAGATTAAGAGATATTTAATTTTCCATACATTCCATACAGACAAGAGAAAGTGGTGGACAAGTGTAACTGGACAAAACATTTTGAACTTTTTGATTAGTAATCCTAAAGTGCGTTTAGGGAGAGAAGCTTCATTTTCAGATTTTATTTTATAATAAACTGATTTAAAACCAATTTGTTAGCTCTCATTCCACATCAATATAAAATAATAATACTAATACTTAGTACCATGTCTTACTACCCGTTCAGGTTATACACTTAAGTACTAATTATGCTAATGGGCTAGGATTTGAGAAGGTTAGATATAGAGGACCTGAACCCGCATTTGCGTGGAAGGAGAGTGGAAACCATTTAGGGAACCTAGTCCAACCAAGCGAGATTCGAACCTCGGTCTCCCCGTCCTCGGCAGTCTAGCTCAACTCTAAATTATTGTGTTAGCTAACTATACCACCGAGGCGGGTATTAGTATAAAATAATGTTTACTATAATCATTCCAGTGTTTAAAATAAGGGGGTATTGCCGATACCAAATATAAACTTAGGAAACTCTTTTCATTGTATTTTCTATGTATTTAACTGATTTTTTAGTTTATTAAATAACATATCACTTGTATATTTTGTCTGTACTAATTTGACAACAAAATGTAGAAATAAATGCAATCTTTACAAACATAAGTATTTAATTTGAATTACTGATGTATATTTTGTGTGCCATGTCTTACTTCCCCTTACAGCTATCCGCGTATTTACTCCAATGGATAAGGAATGAGGAAGGTAAAATGTTTGGGAAATGTGCCTGTATATGCGTTGAAGGAGAATTATAAGTATATTAGGAAAAAACACTCTCACTACACCCGATCGGGATTCGAAAACTGATATACCAGTTATTTGCAGTCCAGTCTAACAAATAAGTGAATCCGAAAGAATTGTGACCGCAGAATTGGTCACAAAATATTTAATAATTAATTTACAAGTGCATTTCCAAGACTGCATGCCACTTATGTTTAAACACTGTGGAAGCACTGGCATTGTATATTTGGGTCCAACACATTCAATTGTTTGAAAAGTTTTGTTCAATGAAAGGGGGGTGAGGCGGGGTAAGGGATTACCGCTACCTGGACTATTGTACTCGGAGAGACGACAGCTCTTAGCTCTCAGCTTGTCTTTATCATGAGGAATATTTTGCAAGTGGGTTGTTTTAAATAATTCTCACTTAGAATCGCTATTATCACTGTATGTTTTAAGTTCTACCTGACTCGAGGGCGCAGCAAATCTCCTGTAAGGCTATGTATCTGATATTTCCTTTTCTGTGTCCTAGGTTAAATAATAATAATAAAAAGTTCTTTGATATAATTTTTTGCTAAAATACATCCATTTTAAGATTCATACAGCCAGCTAAGTGTTAAATTACTGGTCTTGGGTCTGGTTAAGTTTCTATTATCATTATGTTGGCACTGAACTACCAATTAGCGAGCGGTATTACAGCTTTAAAACTAATTCAAGTTCAATATTTAAAAAAAATTAAAATAAAAAAAATCTAGTATACAATTGTTCCCTTGAATCACTAATATTCTTAAGCATTCGAGGAATTTTATCCTTATTGTAAAGCCATGCAGAAGGAACTTTGAGACTCTTACTATGAAAAAACAATCCCACCAACTGCCCTTTAAGTTTCCTAGTTTTAGAAAATATTATATTTGGAAACCACCAAAGTATGCATAGTTCAAAATTTTAGGCTTTGTGCTTTCTCAACATTATAAACTTATGCTAATATAAATAAAAGATTATCAAACATTATTTTTTATCTGCTTGACAATCTTAATTAACAATTTTAATGAACATAAAATTTGATTCAAAGCTTTTAATATGACAATCATTATTAAGACTTCATTTAATAAATTATTGTCCTGTCGAAAACGTGTAGATGTTTACAAACAAGAAAATAAACTCACTCACATTGTGAAAAAAAAGTAGACTTATAAATTAAACAGGGGCCTGTTTTCAAATTTAAAACAATATACATATTTAATTATAGCAAGATACCTGGTCTCGCATCCTAATTGCAGATTTATAAAACACAGTGTCCTTTGAATTGTACGTCAAACAGTTGTTGATCATTAAATTAAAGTCGTCTTCAAATTCAGCTAGTTTACTGTATTTGTTATTTTCCAGCTTGATTCTCATGGTTGATAAATCCATTGGATGTTTCACAACATCAGCATAGTCTAAAACTTCATTCTGATCGACTGGTTCCAAGAAGATATCACTAATATCTTTGGCTTCAATGAGTTTCCACAGATGCCGAAGAAATGTTGTAAATGGTGCGATTTTCAATTCCAATGCTCTTTGTTCACTGAAAAATGACAGAAATTCAATAAAACTATAAGTTCACCATAGTACTATAGAAACACTATTTTAAAACAATAGTAGTTATTTGGTAATGAAAGCATATGTTATTATCTTAGTTTTAAAATCATGGTGGAAGGTCTACATTAATTGGTAATCAAATCATTGCAACAGCCTAAGAGGAAACAACAAGAATATATATGATTGTTGCCCTTCTCGGCGAACAAACATAGAGGAAAAAACAATTGTTTGACAAAAGTAAGAATCGCCACCTTCTGGCTTTATAATAGAAAATTATGAGTCAAGACAAACATGATTCGATTCTATTCTATTGTGTAGGAAATAGTTATATGCTGTGATTTTCTCCACGCTGAACAAAAAACACATTTCAAATATTTAAAACATTGATTTTAAATGAGTGTGAGACACTTTAAAATAAATTATTTTATTATTATTAGCACCGCGTCTTACTACCCGTTCGGGTTATACGCACTTACGCTAATATGTAATGGTAGGGTGATTGTGAGATGAAATGAAGGACCTACAGTTTAACGTGGAATCCGAACCACGGTGGAGGCCTGGCATTCCCCACATTCACAAGATGTCTTGTCAGAGGTGAAGGAGGGGTTTGGTAATCAGATAAATCTGTGCCGGGACCAAGGATTGAACCCCGGCCGCCAGCACATAAAATAAATGATAATCATTATGACAATATTAACTTAAGACTTTCTATTATTCTAATCAGTAACAACAGTGAAGTTCAGATGTGATGTCTAAAACCGTTTTTAATTTTCATATGAAGTATAAAGTTGGCTTAGAAATTGCTTGATACCAAAATAATTCATTTGTATTTATTTATTTATATTTAGCACCACGTCTTACTACCCGTTCGGGTTATATGCTTTAAGTACTAATTACTCTAATGGATTAGGAATTGCGAAGGTTGAATTAAAGGAAATGAACCCGCATTTGCGTGGAGGGAGAGTGGAAAACCATTTAGGAAAGACCACCCTCAGTTCACCTGACCGAGATTCGAACCTCGATCTCCCCGTCCTCAGCCATCGAGCTCAACACGAAGCGCGTTAGCCAACTACGCCACCGAGGCGGGTAATTCATTTGTAGATGGGATGTTAGTTTATTACAGATTGCAATGAAAAATGCACACTGGCAGTACTGTTTTATACTCATTGCTTTAGAAGTTAGATGTTTTAATTGTGAATGGATTCACTAGAAGTGATTTTTTCACTTAGTGACTTTCATAGCGGTCCCACAAGTGCTCTAATACACATTACAAATAATGGAATTTTATTAGTTATTCTTGTTGTATATAAAGAGTGTACTCAACATGAACATAAATCATATTAATTTCTACAGTCACTACAATACACACAAGTCGCAAATACTGTAGAGTCTCAGAAACGCAACCTAATAGGGACTGAAATGGTGTTGAGTTTTATGAATGAACTTGCATAAAATAAATAAAGTGTTAAACCTACTTGCCTAGTTTCTAAATACAGTCTATGTACAGTCTATATAACTTTACACAGTAAAACTGGACACCCTAAATATTTTACATTATTTACTCAGTGCCAATTTATACATACGTACATACTGTAGTAAAAATCAAAATGT
This sequence comes from Timema shepardi, assembly GCA_902151425.1. Taxonomy (NCBI): domain Eukaryota; kingdom Metazoa; phylum Arthropoda; class Insecta; order Phasmatodea; family Timematidae; genus Timema; species Timema shepardi. The sequence continues at coordinate 91,801 of CABFVX010002320.1, read as the reverse complement.
ACATACAGTACATACTATGTAGTATACTACATAACTAACTTACATGAGAATTTAAACACTTAAACTTGCTTAATAGTACAGAGTTTCTACAAGTCAGTCAGTCATGTTTTGAGAAACAACTTGTGAATTTTAGTTGTTTTTCAAACTGATTTCTGCGTTTAGCTGCAACATCAAGTAAGCGGTGGAGGAATAGAATATCCATCAATGATGCACCCTGCTGTTCAAAATTAACACAGGACTCCCTCAACATCCTTTTACTCCTTCACTATGACTGATCTTTTTAATTTTTGTGTCATCTTTGGCTTCATCCTCCGCTTCAGCTTCTTCTTTTTTTCTTTCTTTCATTTACTGCTGCCACTATATCGTCAGTTTCGATAAGGTCACTTGTTTCATTTTGCGCTAACCACTCTTCAACTTCACCTTCATTGAATCTTTCACATCTAGGAATTTTCTGCATTAGATTTTCAAGAAGATTACGGACTGTTTACTCCTCTTCTTTGTCATCAAACTCGTTTCCTGTGTGATCAAGAAGTTTCCTCTATGAAATAACAAGGGTTATAGGCTTCAGCTCATTCCAAGATTCAGAAATCCATCCCACAACATCCAACAAATCAAGCTTTTTTTAATTATACGATCATATTTTGACCCTCATCTATAGCTAGAATAAAAAAAATAGGAATTTGCGTCGGTATCGTTTCTTAAATGACACCTTGGTCCATGGGTTGGCATAAAGCAGTGACATTAGGAGTAAGAAACATGGTTTTAATATCTCCATCTTGGAGTTTTTCAGTATCAGGGTGTGTTGTTGCATTGTCTAGCAAGAGAAGTGCTTTCCAGAGCAGATTTATAGATTTAAAAAATTTTCAACAGCAGGAATAAACTGTTGAAAAACCCACTCCTTAAAAAATTTCCTCACTCATCTACGCAATCCGCTGGTTCTTGTACCAAACAGGCAAATCACAACTTCCGCAATCACACTTTTTAATAATTTTAAATGCACTTGGTTATTTGTCTTTCTTATAAGCGTAAGTTGCAACTTATGTTCACCTGTTACAATACTGTATGCAAAAATACCACTATATTCTTGCTTTTTTTTTGATAGCAAGGAGCAGATTTTTCTTCCTTTGATGCCTAAGTTCTCATAGGAAGTATATGGAAATTTAAACCACATTCATCACAATTATAAACCTCCCTCCCTCCTTCTCTATAAAAACTTGAAAAGTTTTCTTAAATTTAGTCGCACTCTCGATATCACATTAAAGCCTTTCCCAATAAATGTTAATTTACCTTATTTCATATCGCTTCTTCAATCGGTCCAGCAATCCATTGCTTGCAGTGAAGTAAGGCTCTCCTTCTTGAAATAGTTGATGGAATATAAGGGATTTTTCCTGTAAAAGGGGTCCAGAAACCGGTGATTCCTTTTCCCTTAGTCTTCTATACCAAAGCTAAAGCGCTTTGCTGACTATTTCATATTCCACTCCTTTCATACTTTTTTGTTCCTTCAAAGATTCTGTGCACACTCTTTTCGTTTACCAAGACTCAATTTTTGAAAGTTTTTTCTTCCAACCAACAAATGTCGTACGGCCAACACCCAAATCTGCAGTCATTTTAATTACACTCTCCCCTTTATCAAGTTTACTTATTACATCCACTTTCACTTACATGGCGACATTGATTTGTTGTCTTTTCTTTTCAGATGTCATGTTTACTAAACAAGGGTGAATCACAGTACAATATCGAATATTATAGGCACAGTTGTACTCTATTGTAGTATTGTATGGTACAGTAACAGTAATATATGTACAGTACAATATATTACATGTTAATATAGTGGTGTATACACATATGTGTAAAATATAGAAATGCAGTACAATACTGGACATATAGTATTGTATTGATTCAAATAACATGTTATTGAATTGGAAAACACACACACAAAGAACTTGTAAAAACACCATAGCACAACTGTTCCACTCGAGTTACACAAATTGAGAAGTACACATGTCGAGTTACACGAAATGTCGAGTTTCTGAGATTCTAGTGTAATTGAGATCATGAAAGAAAATTAAACATTGAGAAGCTGAAATAAGAGGTGCATTTATTATACTGTATGTGTGACTACATTTTATTTAATAATAAAACAAGTGTATTTTATCAGCGTGTTTATTCTGCTGTGTGTGGAACAAGTATTCAAGACATGTTATGTGAAGAAGAACTAAGCAAGCTATCTTACCTGATTATTGAAATATGAAAAGTTATATCTCTACTATTTCTCAATTAATTTCAATTAAATTAGAATAATTTGTAGATACAACCATTGAGTGATTATTAAAGTTAATTTAAAATGATTATTTTTTATAAATACCAATGACAACACAAATATAATGAGAATGATTTTAGAAATATAATGATAGGAAGCGTATATTCAAAATACAAAAGGAAACATTAAAAATAATTCAAGGAAATTTAAATAACACATGGTTAAGAGTTGAAATAAACCAATTTAAGATTTATGAACCATTATAAAATTTTACATCTTTGTTCCGATGTATGCATATTTTTCATAACTTTAACCCGAGGATTGTCTAAGAAATTACAAATTAATTTCTAATTTATAAGGTTTAAGAAGCTAATTGAACATACACAATATATATGTGTTATTTATATTGATTTCTAGACACTGATATTAAAATTTACTTTTTTCCCAGAACTTAATACCATATTATTGGATATTTAATCTAAGTATATGATCAATATTTTATATGAAAATTAATCATCAATTATTTTTTGTTTCCCTTCTTGATTTCCATTGTAAAGGATAGTAAGCTATACATTATATTATCAACAATGTGAAAGTGGATGCTTGGAGGTTTTATAATAAAATAATTAAAAGATTAAAATTAAAATTAAAGAATAAAAACTTTTCTATTCTGCCAGAATTTTTATTTTATCCTTAAAAACTTAGCTGTCATCCTGAAACCAATTTCCTCTTCAGTCTACTAACACCTGAGTAAGATGTCAAATGGCATCAAAAAGAAGTTTTTTTGAATATGTTTCAAGTGTTTTTAATTCTATTTGTACTTCATTTTTCTGCAATTCTATTAACATTATTTAAAGACATATTTTAAATTCATGTTTGAAAGTGTTACTAAACAAAGATATGTCTTATACAGTTGACCTTAATATCTTGATAAATATAAGTTAAACTAATTTTTTTTTGTATATTTCACTAAATATTACAAATATGAATTATAAATTGCTTTATAGTTGCATGTATATGGTTTGGTTTTGTCAAGTTAAGGCAAATACTACCTTTTTGGACATTAACTTGATTAAAATATAATATCAGCATAAATCTGTTTGAATAGTCAAATAAACATTAATACTCGTAGTTTAATTACTCTCCTTTAATGATTATAATGTGTGAGGGTAACAATGTTATGACACCTAAATGCAGGGAAATAAACTCGGGAGTTAACACGCCAATGCTTTCACTGAGCTATCAAGGTGCATTTTATACCGAAGGTCGTGCATCACCCATTTTTAAAGACAAAGTTGGTGATAGATATGTTATGACATAAGTTACTTTGTAGCTAACAGAAACACAGCCATGGTGACTGAGTTGGTATATATGCTGCCATAATACAATATTTATTATGCTTGGTTGCTTATATTAAATTCACTGTATGTGTATAGTAAAATAATTTGATCTTAAATAGATAATATAAAAGTATTGATACTATTATATTTGTATTGCATACAATTTTAACATGTATAAAAAAATAAAAACTGATAGTTTCTTTTGTATGATTTCTGAGTCTCACTTAACATTATTTTGTATTTCATGACATTTCTATGGAACATCATCTTTGTGTTATATTGGGGTACCTGTAATGCACCTTTTAACTAGCAACCCCAATATGGGTATTGAGCCTATAAAATTCCTTACCTTGGAAATTATATGCTGATGTATTGTTTCTCATGATTTATATCCTAAGGCTTTAGAAATGGTTTCACCCATACACATATAACATAATATCTCAAGTTTTATACCAGTGATGACTCAATGTTCTTTCCCATTATATATAACTTTGGTAAGTTTTTAAAAATAAACAGAGACAATTCAGAGACCTAGGACGTATTCAAGATTAGTCATATGAGCCCATCAATGTGCAATTTTTAAAACAATGTATACAAAAATAAACTGATGTATTTGATATAAAGTCAAGAAAAAGGTGAAATAAACAAATTCCTAGCAAATAAACTTTTCTTATAGGGTTTGAATTCATCATTAAATAAAAGTGGTAGCATATTATACCTACATTTAAATAAAGTGTTGTTTTGTAGTTAAAAGGGTGCATTAAACAATATTTTAATAAAACACGTTTTAATTAAATTTTCCGAGGCATAATTATAATTTAGCTTAGTTATTAATAAATTCAGTTAAATATTTTGTTTACTGCTCTTTTATGGAAAAACTCATAAATTATTTCAATAAACTATAATATTTAACTTAATAAAAATAATTATAAATTTAGCTCTAGTTTGTCAAGCTGTTACTTTCTATTGGTAAACTACTTTTGAGGTTCACATTTTAGAAGTTTCAAGGATATTATATTTTCTTGTATCTTGAATGGAATAAAACCCCTCTTAAATATACACATTACTACCATATTGCATGTGAACAATTTGAATAAATGTTTAGATATTTCAATCTCATTTCTAATGGAAATAATATAAAAGGCTTTCTTTAAAAAATCAAATAAACCAGTAAAAGCGTTGATTTAAGATTATTTATTTTCTCATTAAAATGAAGTCAGTGAAATATCTAAAACTCCAGGAAAAATAATAAATTTTTCATTTTTATGTTTATAATATTTTAAATTTATTTATAAATGAAAGTAATTGGTAGAACTTATCAATTTCCCTATTGTTTTACACAAAAGCAACATGACTTATATTTTAATGTTGAATATAGATAAATGAATGAAAATTCTATCCACTTTAAAGCTAAGTTTATATTTTCAAAATTAATATCCTCACACTAGAAATAAATTAGTTTTTTATTTTAGTGAACCAAAATTGTTTAGGTAAAAATATGCTCTCATGCTCTCTTTTTACACTGTAAGTCGACTAGATATGATTTGTAAGCCTAAATTAATAACACATTTCTAAATAGTGATTTTTTTAAGTTAAGGTAGGAACATTTTAAACAAAACCCTTAATTGATTTAAATCCTACCTTTGAAACTGTTATCAATATTCATTAAAATAGAGGTGAATTGAATGTTAACCAAAGTATAAGTGATTAGTGGAAGGAGATACCATAGTGGAACAAGAGAGTGAAGGAATTAATGGAGAAGAAGAAGAGCAAAGTGTGTGGTACAGGAACCCAGAAAGTATTGAATGCAAAATTGTAGAGAGATGCTAAAAATGAATGTGGAAGGAAATAAGGTGTTATAAAGTCAGGTAATAAGGGGTTACATAATCAGTTAAGAAACAGAAGGAGAGAGAAAAGACAAGAAAGTAGAATGCTGGATGAAGAAGGAAGATAATGAAGAGAGGAGAAGAGGGAATATTTTGAGAAGATGTTCAACTCGGTAGAAGAAGAGAATGAAAGTGAAGCACATGAAATTGAATAATTAGCAGAAGAGAAGGGAGTGGGTCCCCTATGTAAAGATGATGATACATTAAAAATATTAAACAGGGAAAATCACCAGGTGTGGACGAACTTTGCAAGTGATAAGAACTAAAAGGAGAAGCAGGAATAAAGTGGTTATATGAAAGTGAAGCACATGAACTTGAATAATTAGCAGAAGAGGAGGGAGTGGGTGCCCCATGTAAAGATGATGATGCAATAAAAAATATGAAACAGGGAAAATCGCCAGGTGTGGAAGAACTTTGCATGTGATAAGAACTAAAATGAGAAGCAGGAATAAATTGGTTATACAGGTTGCTGAGAGTGCTAAGAAAGGGGATTGTAAGAACGGAATTATAATTCTAACTTTTAAGAAAGGAGACAATAAGAGGTAAATTAATTATAGGGGAATAACGCTGATGTGCCACTGTACAAAAATATATGAGAAGATGCTGGGAAAGTGAATAAAAAAAATGACTGGGAAGTAGAGAAAAAGAACAGCATGGATTTAGGGAACTGAGATCTACAATTAACTTTATTTTCACCATACGAAAGGTGATAGAAAACAGGTATGGATTTGAGAAGGATTTGATAATGGTATATATGGATGTGGAGAAGCATTATGATTTGTGGATAGAAGAAATACAGTCGGGAAAGCGATGGAGGAGGTAAGGATATCATGAATTGTGTTAAGAGTTTGAAGTGATGGTAATGACAAGGAAGAATATCAAGGCCTAGTAAAGTTATAAGGTTGGATGGAGTAGAGTTGATATAGGTATATAGTGATGGTGTTAAATATCTGGGAAGAGTGATTTAGGCAAAGGGTGAGAGTAGAGAAGATCTAATAAGAAGTGGGCAGCAAGGGTAGTTGTTCGGTGTGTGTGTAAGAAACCAGTTATATAGAAGAAAATGTGTTATAGAGCGTACTTTGTACCTATAATAAAATATGCATCAGATACATTGACAATGAATATAAGCAAGAGTGTAAATGTGGAGGTGATGGGAATAAAGTTAGTCATGAAAGAGTGGGAGTACATGAGATAGTATGGTCTTATAAGGGGGATGGAAAATAAAAAGACTGCAGGGGACACCAAGAAAGAGATAGAAAGAGCATATAACAAAAAGTGTGCAAGTGAGAGAAGAACAGAGGCGATTAAAGGAGGAAGAATGATGGAAGGATAGCCGAAGATGAAGGCATTTTATTAAACTGACCTTGCCAAAGGCTGGAAACGGTTTATGATTACGTTAATTAAAGTATGTCTAAAATATTAGGATAACTTAATTGAAATAACAGATTAAAATATTACTTTATGAAGAGAATTTTTAGGAAGTCAAAGGTATCAAAAACCCTTTTGTGTTAGGCATATTATTTAGTTTTCTAGCCATTTTATTTTAAGAAATTGGCTGTGATAAAATGTTACCTACACTCACTATTTTAATGCAATACTCACATTTTCAACATTTCATTTTTAAGTTTTTCTCTCTTGCGAACTAATTCACAGAGAAGACGTGCCCTCTCAAGATCTTGCCGCAGACACTGCCAATATTTGAGCTGACGATACAGATCTCCCTGGTGACAAACATAGCAATGTCAGCATATACCCTCCCCCACAATGCTAATTCAAAGAGTAAATATAGATTCTTAGTTTATAAACTGCAAATATTTCCCATTCAACCACTCATAACTAGGAATTTTGGGACAATTACTGCCCATACGTGAGTTGCTAGAATAAATAAACTGGGAAAAACTGGCAGAGTGAGTTCACAAATAAGCTAAGCTTACTAGTATTTGAAGAGTTTAAATTAATTAAACTCATTGTATAAGAAAAATTCTATACAAACTAAGTTTATTGTATTAGAGAAATTCTAAATAAAATAAGTTTACTAGTATTTGAAGAATTCTAATCAAACTAAGCTTGCTAGTAATTGAAGAATTTTAAACAAACCAAGCTTCCTAGTAATTTAAGAATTTTAAATAAACCAAACTTCCTAGTAATTAAAGAATTCAAAACAAACATTTTCTAGTATTTGAAGAATTCTAGACAAACTAAACATACAATTATTTGAAATATTCTAGACAAACTAAGCATACAAATATTTGAAGAATTCTAAACAAATTAAGCATAAAAATATTTGAATAATTCTAAATAAACTAAACATTCTAGTATTTGAAGAATTTTAATCCACCTAAGCTTAGTAATTGAGGGGCTCTAAACATAAACATTTGAGTGAAAGAAATACTTGATTTTTCACAGTTAACTTTCATAGTAAAAATATCCTTAAAAATAAATCAATGCACTTTTTGATTGAAACTTAATAAGCATTATAAATTGAGAGAAACTTTAATACATATAATTTTTTAATTGGGAAGTCACATAATGAATCAAAACAACCAGATTAAGATGACATTCTGATGGAGTGATTATGTTAGTTATGAAAATTTAAGAGTGGGAATGATTATGGATAATACAACTTTAAAAATATTTTTGTACTTTTGTCGTTGTTTAATAAGTATTAAGGTAATGAACTTTAGGATATTTAGTTTGTCAAGGAAGTCTAAACTTAACACAGCTGCATTGTTTTTAAAAAACAAATCTTTGAATAAGATAATAAAACAAAGCAATCATTGCATGATACACTGAATACCTAGATTATGTCTATGTTATATGTCTCATGAAGGTTATATAAATATTATTCTACTTTTAAAAAAAACTACCACGCTCAAATAAATAAAAATTAAGAGTTTTTAAGTATTTAAAAAATTTTCAAAGCCTCTTTATTTCACCAAAAAATTTGCAAAAACGGTTTTATTAATTTATTTAAAAAAGGATGATTGTTAGTTTTCATGTTCTAATATATAATGAATTTAGATGGTTAAGTAATAGTTAAAAATTATATTTTGTTTGAATAGGCCGAATTCTAATGCAGTTCCTAGTGCTGGCGACTCAGAAACATTTAAGGCTCATTTCTTGTAATAGCAATAACTTTAAAAAGATTAAAACTATCATTTTGTAAATGGCACAATAACATCTGCAGTAATGTATAATAAAAAAAGGAGTCTCATTTAAAAACATCAAAGTCACCTTAACATCACCTTAGCAACACCACCCAAGGTCATACCAACCTTACCACCGTACTTCCCCCTCAGAAACACCAAACAACTATTGATTAAAACATTTTTTTTCTGCAATGTGTTGTTTTCAAGATATTTTGGTGGAAAGTTTTAAAATGAACACTTGGCATGACCACAGGTTTCTGGTGGCATACATAAAGAGTTGGTATGTAGGAGAAAAGAAAAAAAACAAGAAAGAAGAACAAGGGCATGTAGGCTTAAAAATGAAGCGGCCAGATGGCTGTATCTAAGGTGGGAGCTGAATTGTATCCATTCTGAATGGTAGCCATTCAGACATTTCTTACACAAGCACCACAAATAAAAAGTCTGATTTGTATCCATTATCATAATACCCACAAACTCCTGAATTGTATCCATTCTGAATGGTAGCCATTCAGACAGTTTTCAAATAAACGACTTTAACAAAAATCCTGATTTGTATCCACTGTAATTATTTGCATTATATACACAAAATCTTGAATTGTATCCATTCTGAATGGTAGCCATTCAGACATTTACTTAAACATGCATTAAAAATAAAAAGTCTGATTTGTATCCATTTTCATAATGTCCACAAAATCCTGAATTGTATCCATTCTGAATGGTAGCCATTCAGAAAATTTCTTAAACACGCATTACAAATAAAGTGTCTGAATTGTATCCACTAGAAATATTTGCATTATACTCACAGAATCCTGAATTGTATCCATTTAATTGCGGTACCACTTGTCTGATAGATGGCAGCAGAAGAAACTCGCCTTAACTCATGTATTTAAATACTATTATTATGACAATTGACAGCAGTAGGGATTTTAACGACGCCATATTATTTGCACACAGAAAAACCGGGTTGAACTATTCCACACCCACATAAACGTTTATTTTGAAGAGTTTGGGGTAAAACGCAGGCTTGTAACGAACTAAATATGTTACTAGATTACAAAGTTGAAAAATTTATAGTTACATGAATTTTAACTTGGATTTTAAAGATGTGCGCTAGAATAGCTAGACGAATTACACAATACAGGTGTTTTATACAATATTAATATAAGATGTTTACGTTTATTTTGCCATAATTTATGGTAAAAGGTGTTTTATACAATATTAGTATAAGATTTTCACGTTTCTTAACACGTTTATTTAAGGCGCTACAGCTTCTAAAAAAGAAGTTGTGTCAATAGCAAAGAGCGGGGCCCTGATAGGAAATTTAATTCTCTATTTAACCATATAAGTGTGCATAGGCCTAGACCTTGAATATCTGAGCAATTTGACCAAATCTTGAGGAAGTACGGGATTTTTTTTTTCAGGAATATCCTCGTTTACACGTTTTGTTTAAGGCGCTACAGCTTCTAAAACAGAATTTGTGTCAAGAGAACAGCGCGAGGCCCTGATAGGAAATTCAATTCTCTATCTAACCATATACATGTGCATAGGCCTAGAGCTTACGGTTCTGAGCAATTTAACCAAAGCTTGAGGAAGTATGGGATTTTTTTCCAGGAAAATCCTCGTTTACACGTTTTGTTAAAGGAGCTACAGTTTCTAAAACAGAATTTGTATCAAGAAATCAGAGAGGGGGCCCTGATATGGATATTCAATTCTCTATTTAACCATATAAGTGTGCATAGGCCTAGACCCTAGAGATTTGAGCAATTTGAACAAATCTTGAAGAAGAACGGGATTTTCTTCAGGAAAATCCTCGTTTACACGTTTTTTAAGGCGCTACAGCTTCCAAAACAGAATTTGTGTCACGTCAGAGCTGAGCTGTGACGGTCCCAATTATCTTCTATTCAACAATATATTTATTCGTAGGCCTAGACCAGGTATAATTCCCTATTTGACATAAGAAATAAGAAATATACAATTTTATTTTTATTTAAAATTCTGTTTTAATTGCTCTTCCGTTAAAATCACATTTTGTGTCTATTTAATTGGTGAATTTGTAAGGTTTTAAGATCACTTGCATTCATGTGTATTTTTTAACTTATTTTAATTTCTACCTCATTTGTTGTACCCCTGATATTTCCTTCTTTTTCCATCCATTATCCTATTTCTATAGAAATAAACAATTAACTATAAATGCTCGACCCTGACAAATTCTCCCAACAATATTTTTCTTCTTATTAAACTTTCTTATACCTTTTCAATATGAGAAACTCTCCTTTCCCCACCCCTGCCCATAGTAAGACACATAAACTATAAATAGATACCTAATATCTTTGGTATTATGACTCATACTTCTGGGCCAGACTAAGTGCAGAGCCTGCCCACCCCTTCTTAAGGCAGTCCACGCCAATATTTCATAAAAAAAAAATCTGCTGTTGTGCTCGCGGGAATCACATTTCTTGGACAGTCTGGCTGACTCATGAATCCAACCCACTTTCATAACTAGAGCAATTGAAAAACTGTTGTAAGCTATTGCCAGCCAAAATGACAAGTTGTATTATACCCATCACAATTACAATTTAACACTTTTAACTTTTAAAACCAATCATATCAAATTGCTTTATATTTGTTTGGAAAGATTTTCATTACTGTTTTAGTACATTTCATTATATCTATTTAAATAATATACCCAAAACTATTTTGTGTTCGACACCCTAGTATACAAATCTTGCTAGTGTTAGGTGAACTTTATAACCAACTTACTTAAATATCAGTGTAATCTGATTTTTAATTTCTAAAACTAAATCTTTTATTGGTTCTTGGTTGCTCTTTCCAAGCCCACATAGACATGCATGCGATATAATTGTCAATCTGATAATAGTCTTGTTTGCTTTTCAGATCAGGCATAATATCCTAGTGATGGGCATAATCGAGTGATTTTAAGAATCGAATAATCATTCGATTCTTTGAAAACTAATTGAATGAATCGAAAGAATCTTTTGAATGATTTTGAGAAGTAGTAAGGAGTCGGTAATAAATGGATATTTACTACTTCTAAAAGTAGTTACTAGTTGCTCGTTTTGCTTTGTGTTACTATTCTCTTCACCCTGCTGTCGGATCTCCCAACACGCATTATTTTGCGTTTGCAGCTTATAAAAACTTTTCTATTACTGCATTTAGTTCCTCGTGACAGTGTAAAAGACCAAAGTACAGCCACAAAAAAAAAACTATACAGTGAATAAGTGAACGCATTTCTCAAATAAGTAGCTCGCAACTAATAGAAATACTTTTGCGTATGATTAGTAATTAAATAAGGAACATACGTTTCCCTTTGTGTTTAAAAGAGTCGAAATAATTTACCCTTTAATATTTCCTAAACAAAACAAAAATATATAAGCTTACAATCGTAAAATTATTTCAGTGAATACAATTATAATACGATCTGAATATTATGGCTGGGCAATGTTTTATTAAATACATAAAAAGGATTTACTTATATACTGAATAAATTTAAGTCAACGTAAAAAAAAATATCTCTCAAACCATTCGTGCTATATGCGATTAGTTAGTTAGGAAGGTACAATTTTAAGGAAATGAAAAAGAACAATCCACGTAGTAATGTAGCAAAATAATCGAATCATTTTGTAATTTTCATTCGAATTATTTTTGGCTGTTATCTGATTATAAACTGTACAAACACTTAAACTTTGTATTGGATTAGCCTTAGAATCATTCGAATGCGTAAGGTCGATTATTGTGTAGCAATGGAGACTATTTATTGAAAATTAACCTAATAGAAATGAATACCTGTATAAAGATAGCCTGGAAACAATCATAATCATAAGGTCGATTTTTCTCGGCACTTCTGGCAAGGGTGGGGTAAGAGAGTAAGAGCGTCAAGTCAGCTACTATTTTCATTTGAATGTTTTCCTCATTCGAATAATTTTTTAATTCGAATGATTTTGAAAGAATCGAATGAATCGATTATTCATAATAATAAAATGAATCGATTCTATTCATCCGATTCTGCTCATCATTATAATATCCTGGGCATGGCTAGGTGTAGGTCAACTTAAAGTTTTTCCCTAAATGGTTTCACTCTCTCCTTCCATGCCAATGTGGGTGCACTTACTCTAAATGATAACTACCTCATTCCTAAACCTTTAGATTAATTAGTACATAGGCGTATAATCCGAATGGGTAGTAAGACGCGGTGCTAAAATAAACTTTTCAGAAAAATAAATATACAAACATTGTTCTTTGTCATGTCAAACACTTCCCAGATAACCATTTTAAACAAAATCATTATTTTCAAAATGCCTTCATTATTAGATTTAGCCATGAGTGCAGCTAGGAATTGTGTCATCCAGGGAAAACTAGGATCCCACCAGCCCTTGGTACCAATTATGGTTTTTAAGATCATTTTGACTTAAAACGCGTCTTTTATATTCACCTTAATAATCAATACTTTATAATAACAACAATAATAATAATAATTTAACCGCCTCAGTATCTGCATGGTCTAACGCGGTAATCTTGTGTTCGATTAGTCTGCCGCGAATGGGGATATCAGGGTCTGAACCAGGTGCAGTATACTGAGGATAGTTTTCCCTAAATGGTTTTTTACTCTCTCTCTCTCTACGCAAGTGCTGGTGCACTGCTTCCTAGTTACACATACTTCATCCCTAGCCGATTAGATCAACAAGTACATAATATAACCTAATTGGATAGTAATACGTGGTGGGAACAAAATGGTTGGATAGAGAATGGAATTTCCTATCAGGCCCTCACTCTGTGCTATTGACACAAATTCTGTTTAAGAAGATGTAGCGCCATAAAAAAACGTGTAAACAAGGATTTTCCTGAAGAAAATCCCGTACTTCCTCAAACTTTGGTCAAATTGCTCAGATCTGTAGGGTCTAGCCTATGCACACTTATATGTTAAAATATACAATTAAATTTCCTATCAGGGTCCCTCTCTGATCTCTTGACACAAATTCTGTTTTGGAAGCTGTAGCGCCTTAAAAAAAAACGTGCAAATGAGGACTTTCCTGAAGAAAATCCCGTACTTCTTCAAGATTTGTTCAAATTGCTCAAATCTCTAGGGTCTAGGCCTATGCACACTTATATGGTTAAATAGAGAATTGAATATCCTATCAGGGACCCCTCTTTGATCTCTTGACACAAATTCTGTTTTAGAAGATGTAGCGCCTTAAACAAAACGTGTAAACAAGGATTTTCCTGGAAAAAAATCCCGTACTTCCTCAAGCTTTGGTTAAATTGCTCAGAACCGTAAGCTCTAGGCCTATGCACATGTATATGGTTAGACAGAGAATTGAATTTCCTATCAGGGCCTCGCGCTGTTCTCTTGACACAAATTCTGTTTTAGAAGCTGTAGCGCCTTAAACAAAACGTGTAAACGATGATTTTCCTGAAATAAAAATCTCGTACTTCCTCAAGACTTGGTCAAATTGCTCAGATATTCAAGGTCTAGGCCTATGCATACTTATATGGTTAAATAGAGAATTGAATTTCCTATCAGGGCCCCGCTCTGTGCTATTGACACAACTTCTTTTTTAGAAGCTGTAGCGCCTTAAATAAACGTGTTAAGAAACGTGTAAATCTTATATTAATATTGTATAAAACACCTTTTACCTTAGATTATGGCAAAATAAACGTAAACATCTTATATTAATATTGTATAAAACACCTGTATTGTGTAATTCGTCTAGCTATTCTAGCGCACTCTTTAAAATCCAAGTTAAAATTCATGTAACTATAAATTTTTCAACTTTGTAATCTAGTAACACATTTAGTTCGTTACAAGCCTGCGTTTTACCCCAAACTCTTCAAAATAAACGTTTATGTGGGTGTGGAATAGTTCAACCCGGTTTTTCTGTGTGCAAATAATATGGCGTCGTTAAAATCCCTACTGCTGTCAATTGTCATAATAATAGTATTTAAATACAGGATTGCCAACAAGATGATAGTAGGGTTATATATATATATATATATATATATATATAGAACAAGCACCTTAATCACAAATATATTCTGTAATGTTTATAAAAAATAAGTTCTAAAATCGCATGTTTAGCTTTTAAAGTAATAGGACAATGAGTAAAAAGATTATATATTTTATATTAATATAGAGATAGTGCTTTTCTCTAGTTACCCCGGAATGAGTTAAGGATAAGTGCTGCTCTCTAGTAAACATGAAATTAATTAAGGCGAGTTTTTTCTGCTGCCATCTATCAGACAAGTGGTACCGCAATTAAATTGATACAATTCAGGATTCTGTGGGTATAATGCAAATATTTCTAGTGGATACAATTCAGACTTTTTATTTGTAATGTATGTTTAAGAAAATGTTTGAATGGCTACCATTCATAATGGATACAATTCAGGAGTTTGTGGACATTATGAAACTGGATACAAATCAGACTTTTTATTTGTAATTCGTGTTTAAGTAAATGTCTGAATGGCTACCATTCAGAATGGATACAATTCAGGATTTTGTGTATATAATGCAAATAATTACAGTGGATACAAATAAGTATTTTTGTTAAAGTCGTTTATTTGAAAACTGTCTGAATGGCTACCATTCAGAATGGATACAATTCAGGATTTTGTGGGCATTATGATAATGGATACAAATCAGACTTTTTATTTGTGGCGCTTGTTTAAGAACTGTCTGAATGGCTACCATTCAGAATGGATACAATTCAGTCGTCTCTATCTTAAGTAAGACAACGGCAATATGGCTGTATCTAAGTAAGATAAGAAGTTTAAGGTTCAAGAATGAGATGCAAAGTGTAGATTTGGAATGGGAAAGGTTTAAGAAAAGTTTGGTGGGATCTGCAGAGGAGTTATGTGGCAGTATAAATGAACAGAAACACCATGGTGGAATGAGAAATTGAAGACTGCAGTAGAGTAAAAGAACACAGCATTCAGAAAAATTCTTAAGAATTGGAATAAGGAGATGGAGGAAGATTTATGAAGAAAAAAAAAAAGAAAAGAGAAAAGTGTGTGGTAGATGAAGCAATGATGGATTGAATGCAAAAATGGACTAAGATGTTGGAAAGGGATGTGGAAGGAAGTAAGCAGGTTAAATACATACAGGTAAGAAACAGGAGGAGAAAGAATGATAAGTTAGAATGTAAATGAGTATGTATGTATGTATGTATGTATGTATGTATGAATGAATTTGCATTCAGTTCTTCGACAGTGATCAGAAATAAGATAAATGAGAGGTGTAAAATTTTATTTAAAAGTATAATAACTAGCGCATATGAGAGTGAAGACACTAGGGTCAACAAGGTATTGATTAGGGCGAAGGATGGATTGCTATTACATTTTTAATAAATTAATAACTTTGATTATTTAATGGGCTTAATTTACTACAATTATTGTGTATGGAAATTGTTACTATATATTATACTATATATTATTAATCGGAGTAGATAATAGTACCAAATATCAATTGGGAACATAAGAAATCTAAGCTTTTATGTTCAAGCAAGCATATACTTAAACTGAGCTTTATATTAAGAGTAAGAAGAAAGACAATTTGGGATATTAAACATTTCAGTGACCATCAGTTACGCTAAAATTAATATGTTATATTAGAATGAAACAAATAAAAAATTGAAATTAACATATTAAAAAAATATTTGGACAATATAAATGACTTGGAAACCCCTCTGTTAAAATCCTTAAACATTTTTTTGTATAATAACATAACCGATTAATTATCAAACGAAACGTATTATAGATGCACAATGAAAGAGATAAATAAATTATAGATATAATTGGCTATATTAAACATAAGTGTGATTAAAAATTGCAGTACAACCAAATATATTTAAACAGCCTTGGCTATAATTTGAAAATCTCTAGTGCTACAGTAAATTAATTAATCAGCGGCAAAGAATAGTGGTAAGTGTATCTTCCCTTAGTTAGAATGTGATGAATGGTTTAAGCAAATGCATCAAAATCTCCAAAGATGCCCAAATCACCATTTGTCTGGTAACAATACACAAATGAAGTAATATTCAATATCTAGCACCTATCAATGAGTTGTATTTTGGGATGTCTCTTTAGTTAATAAAACTAGAGGTAGGATTTTTATTTTCCCTTTTAAAACCAAGCCTGAAATAAAATATACCTATTTAAACAAATTAAAATGAGTTACATGTGCCAACAACAAGCAGTGACACCCAAATTGGTCAAATTTTCCAACCAAACAAAACCATAAGCAGGGGGATCCAATCCAAAATTTGAAGAGCTCTTGTGCTGCAATAAGTTAATTATTCAGGGACAAAGAATAGTGGAAAAAGTATCTTCCAATTGTTCCCTTTGCCTCACTGTGATGGATGGTTTAAGCAAATGCGTCAAAATGTCCAAAGACATCCAATCACCCTATAATCTTTTGATAACAATGTAAAGCTAGAAGGGTGGCATCACAAATCAAGAAAATTATATTCAATATCTAGCACCTATCAGAGTTGTATTTTGGGAGTTCTTAAACTCCTGGTAAAGCGTTGCGCCCACTTCAACATGATTACCCCTGTGATCTGACGTTCCCGCCGTCCTGTCGTGCCACCGGCTGGCGACTCAGCAACCCTAATAGCACGAGTTCGGCTCAACAGTTCCCACCACCTCCTAACGCCCAGGTGATCCTGCTACTACAGGCTGTTTAATCCCTGCTTACAAGTCTTTTGGAGGAGCGTGCAACTGCACCCCTTGAATTAAGTTTGCGGGAGGTCTACGAAATGGCAGAATGGAGTAATCAAACTCCTACTGCAAGACTGGTATCGCATCACATGGGCATGATTGGAACCAAGTGCATTAGTCGAGTGTTAGGATTGGGTCATCATGCGGCCTGCCGTGGACCTAGGCGACAGCCAGCACAGCATACGACATCAAGAAGTTTTGTACAGAGAGTGCAACATGTGGCCAAGGGCCGAATTAAAGTTTGAAATGTCAGTTCCAATTGTAGCGCGTGATTTTAACTAAGAAAACCCAGAATATATATATTCCAAGACATCCAGTATTGTGATTGGAGAGCTTCATTGTCACTATTTTATGCTGTGCTTGACTATACATACTGGTAAATTTTCACCAAATAAACATTCTCGGTGGCAGTGCTAGACTAGACTCATCTACCAACGTCGTCATGTAGGCATGGAAACTTAGGGCTTATCCCGTTGTATCTTTCGCTGTTATTATGACTGTATTGTTAAGAGAGTTATTTTCTGTCAAATTTAACTTTAACACTGGAATCTTTCCATCTAACTTTCAAACTTGAGACATTTATATAATGAGTAATAATATTGTTTTTGGGCTTCTCCTGTGATGAATTGACTTTGGACTTTACTCTCTAGATATTTATGATTTATCTTTAATATTTGAATATTGAAATGCTTTGCGTATTGTTGTTTCTGGACTTCTCCCATTCTATATTTTGTTAGGTGTTATTAATGTTGCCTGGGCTTCTCCCGTCTGATGTTTGCAAGTTAGTATTAATTCTTCTGAGCTTCTCTAGTAGTATATATATTAATTTTGGGCTTAACTTTGTAATTATTAAAGTTGGTTTGCGAATTTTTGTTTTGGGACTTCTACCTGTAAATATCTGGCTTGGAGTTGTTTATTTAAAAGCTTCTATCTTTAATGATTAGTCAATATTTGAGCATGTTGTTAGGCGTTTCTTTAGTTATATTTTGAAGTCAGATCGACGATAAGCCTGTATTTCAATCTAAAGTATTTTTTTGGTTTGTAGAATAAATTATTTGAATGATATTTTTCTTACTTTGCATTAGAATTTGTGAAATACTCTCTTTGTATTATTTGTAACCAACTTTAGATTAGGGTCGTAGTTACACCGTTAAGTAAAACTAAAGGAAGGAATTTCTTTTATTCTTTGTAAAACTAAGCCTAAAATTAAGTACACCTAATTGAACATATTAAAATGAGTTACTTTTTATAAGAAAAAAAATGTATGAAATAGTACTTTATTTTAACCACCAATGTAGGTTAATCATTTAAAAACAAAGAATGTGTGAAAAATTAGGATTTTTATCAATGACAACCAACAATTATATAACATATAAGTCATAATAAAATGTGTTTCTGTATGCCTATGTATATAAGCTGATTACATCATATTTTAAAATAGAACACGTTGTTAAGTGTATATTTTTTTAAATCTGTTTAGTAGAATGTCTCAATCTTCCTCTATTCTTCTTCTTCCAGTTGCACACTTTCTGTTATCTATTCCTCTCATCTTTTTCTTAGCCTCTCTCTACGTCTTTTTCCTACACACTTTATCTCCATCATTCTCTTTGATATACTCTTCTTTTCCAACCTCATTACATGACCAAAGCATATCAGCCTTGCTTCCTCTACTATCTTATGTACGCCCATTCTTCCCCAGATAACTTCATTCCTAATCATGTTCCTCCTTGTGACAATTAGCATGCTCCTCACACATATCATTCCCATGGCCTCCACTTTCATAGTCTTTCTTACATTCAATGTCCATTTTTTACTGCGTATGTGACTATGGCTATAAAGTAAAGCCCTATAGAGCACTGTCTTACACTTAGAGGGCACTTTTCTTCCCCATAGCTGCAAGTCTCTTACACACCTATAGAATAACTCCCCCTGATGCCTTATTCTTTTTAGATCCTCTATACCCCCACCCTTCACCTTAATCACTCTGGCAAGATATTTTACAATGTCTATATTTATCAGCCATACTCCTCATCAAACTGTACAGCCCTACTAGGCCTTATCCTCTTCCATGTCATTACCACCCCTTTACACTTCGCCATGTTAAATTTCATTGGACTCTCTTTCTCTTCCTTATTCCATTCCGCTAGCTGTTCCTGTACTTCCTCTTCCAAATATATATTTATGGTAAGTTAATAACATGGGAATCTAAAAAAACTTCCATTTTATATTAAATAATAACCATTGTGTTAATGAACATTTAAATCTTCTGTTTCTAAGAATACATAATTATTTCTAAACATGTAAAGACCAAATATTTTAACTATAATATTACACACCACTTCTTGTTGAGGTTGAGATTCATCTCTTCGAGACAAGTGAGAACTTTGTAGACGACGTAAAAGTGGCACACCATTTCGAAACTGTCGTTTCAATGTCCAGTATGCTATTAATCGTTGTATGAATTGACTCTTTTTTGGAATATTCACTAAAGATGCAATTTCTTGAATTCTGAAATGATAGATAAAAATTATTAATAAGTTTAAATATTAAATTTTTAAATAAATATCAAATAATATTTTAAAAATATAATCTATTATTGCCTATAAGGTTTATTTGAAGATGTATAGGTGGCAGCCCCACTACTCCGGTGTCAGCCACCACAGACTTAGTAAGCCAGTGGGAATAACAAACAAAAGTACTTGAGAAAGTAAATAAAAATTCTCGATTGGAGTATTTTTTTGACAAGCATAAGATATGAATAGGGACTCTGAACATTAGCACAATCAGTAATTGGAAGAGTGCAGGAGAGTGGATGCCCTGGGTTTTACCAAGACCAGGTGAAGATGGAGCTGCATGAGGATAATAAAGAATGGCTACATTTTGCATTGTATGGGAAACAATGATGGAGGAGAAACGGAGTAAGATTTGTAGGGAATAAATGGCTGCAGGCGAAAGTGGTAAGGATTAGTGACCGTAAGATAAAGATGGCAATAATGGATAGAGGAAGAAATATGAAATTGATACAGGTGTGTGCACCATAAGTGGGATACTCAGCAGATAAAAAAGGACAAGTTTGAGGATGAAATAGAAAGGCATGGAATATAAGTGGCAGTTAGTATAGGGTGATCTTAAGGCAAAAGTAGGAAAAGAAAAGAGAGAGGGAGGTTTGAGGATGTGTTAGGGTACAAAGTATAGGGAGAGAAAAAACGAGGAAGGTTGGAGTGTTGGAATGTTGGAATTATGTGAAATAAATAAAATTTAAGTGGCAAACAGCTGGTATAAGAAAAATAAAAAAAGAATCCATAAAATCACAAGATACTGGGGAACAAAGATCAGTCAGTGATATACTACTTCTTCATGGACAAAGAAATGAAAAGATAAACTGTAAACATACAGGTAATGACAAGTGTGTTCTTATATAGTGACCAAATGTTGCTGTTGGCAGACAATAGGGATGGGAATATAGGAAAAAAGTAGCAAAACAATAAAGAAAAATAAGGGTGTGCAGACTAAAACATGAAGTGGAAAGAAAATAATATCCAAGAAAGGCAAGAAGCTTAGTGACCAATGAATATATAAAAAATGTAGTGGTGAAATGAGAAAGGTTTAAGAAAAGATTGGTGGGGGCTGCAAAGGAGGGATGTGGGAACACAAGTGATAGCAGGAAGTGGATGGAGACCGTGGTAGAACAACAGGGTGAAGGAAGTAGTGGATGAGAAGACTAAAGCATTCAGAAAGAGTTTTAAAAATAAGAATGAGGAAAGAGAGGAAGAATAGAGGGAGAAGAAATGAACAAAGAAACAAGTAGGGGATGCCAAGAAAGATTAGCTGCATAAAGGGCAGAAATACTGGAAAGGGTTGTAGAAGGAAATAAGTAAAGTGTTTTACATAGCCAGGTAAAAAACAGGAAGTAAGTGAAAATACAAGAAGTTATAATGACAGATGAAGAAATCAGAATGATGAAAAGAAGAAAAATAATTATGAATGAGATATTTTGAGAAAATGTTCGACCAGGAAGAGGAAAGAGATGAGAGTTAAAACACAGAAGCGTGACGAAATAGGAGAAGAGGAGGAAATGGTAACCAGATGAAAAGAGGTGGAGGATGCATTAAAGAGATTATGAAACAAGGAAAAAATCACCATGTGTGGACATATTGTGTGTGAAAATCATAAGAAATGCAAGAGAAGCGGGAATACAATGGTAATACAGGGTTCTGGGAGTGATATGGAAGGAAAATAAGTTTGTTGAAAAGTGGAAATAGGGAATTATAGTACCAATATCCACTTAAGGAGGCAGGAAAAGGCGTGAGAATTAAGGGGTAACAACGCTGATGTGCCACTGGAAAAAAAAACTATAAAAAAATTATAAAAGAGAATAGGAAAGAGAATAAAGGAAGATGGTGAAAGGAACTGCACGGATTTAGGTAACAGAGGTCTATAATAGACTTGATTTTCGCTATATAACAGGTGATAGAAAGGAGGTACAAATTTGGGAAGGGCATGGTAGTGGTATTTATGATTGTGGAGTATGCATATGATAGTGTGGATTGACTAGAAATAAAGTTAGGAAATCAATGGAGGAGGTTGAAGTGGCAAGAGGAGTTGTAATGAGAGTCAAGAGCCTTTATGAGAATAACATTAGTTGTTTTAAGATGGAGAAAGGGTGGACGTACTGGCTCAAAATAACAAAATGGAGTACTTTCTACTACTATTATATGTAATAGTAATGTAAATGGTCATGAATAAAGTGACAACAAAACTCGGCGAGGAAAGAATAAAAGCCATAATGTGTGTTGATGACTTGATGATATGG
>CABFVX010002320.1:50271-69527 GCA_902151425.1 Timema shepardi | reverse complement strand
AAGAGAGAGTAAGTATAGGAACAGCTACAGGACTGGAATGAGGAAGTGAAAGAATATGGAATGAAATTTATCATGGTGAAGTGTGAAGTGATGGTAATGACATAAAGAGGATAAGGCCTAGCAAATCTATAAAGGTGGATATAGTAGAGGTGAGAAAATTACAGAATATAAACTATCTTGGAAGCATGGTTGAGGCGAAGGGTGAAAGAACAGAGGATCTGATAAGAAGAGGGCACCAGCACATTTGAAGCAAAAAAATGGACATTGATTTTGCTTAAAGAGATAGATATATTATAGTAGATTTAATTCTGTATATAACAAGCTGATGTCAATATTCCCCAAACTAACAAAACTGAACCTTCAATTTGTAGATGTATGATTGGTTAGGTTTGTTAGGTTGGGCTAGCTTGTTATAAAATACTATTTCTGTCAATTATAATAAGAGTGTATAAATTGCAAATTAATTAAATTAATTTTAATTTTAAGAAATAGATTACAAAATTTATTTATATTCAGTATTATGTTTTTTTGTGAACACTGCAGGATTTTTCGACTATCAGTGCCCCTTGATTTGATCCTTCAATGACTTTAACCCCTGTGTCTGTTGAGTTTTGCACACCGGTAAAGTTTACGTACAAGTGATAATGGCTAAAAACTGGCTTGGACAAATAAATACACACCCTATCCAAGGTTTGATCTTGTGACTTATTAACAGTAACTGAGAATGCTAGTTTAATTGAGAACAGCCTCAGTCTTAAAATAAAAAAGATGACAGATTATACAGAGGCCAAATCGATTTTTGGTATGAAACACATATTCCCATGAGATGAGCCCTTTAAAATTGTTGCGTAGATTATATTTGCATTCAATATTGTTGCTGTTGGGTGGTTACCATCGTATAGGTCCTATTTAGTATTAGAAATACACAAACCAACAATCAAACATTAGTCTAGTTATAAGATTATGTCATTTGTTAATCTGAAGTGGTGTATTTTAATTAGAGTAATAATCAGTTTGTATTAAAACATATATAGGCTATGTAAATTTAAGCTCAAATAAAATAAATATATTTAACATTGGCCATAAAATTTTCATTGAGTAAAGAATCAATTTTTCTAACTAATATGAACACAAATCAACCAAACCACACAAGTCGCTGTATTACAATCTTCAATTTCTCCTTGGATTTAGATTTATATACTAGGTTCTCCTTACATTTTAAATACAAATAACATGTCGAAGAATTAAGATGATTAAATATGTCAAGTTTTGTTGTTGTTTTTTTTATCAGTTTTCAAGAATGGAAAATTTTAGCACCTGGTGAGTGGGTACTCTACAATTTCAACAAATTTACAGACAGCATTAGACTTTTATTAATATAGATATTTTCAACTAATGTTCATTTCCTATGTTTGACCTTTATGTTTTTCCTTTTATATGGTCCAATCTAAGTGTCCTATAATTCTTTACTCCAGTTACTTTTTCTTACTTTTGTGTTTATTGGTTTCCTCTTTTAGGAAAATTCATTTCACATTTCCTTTTTTATGTTTACATCCACCTTTTCCGTACATTCTTCCAACTATAAAAAAAATACCTCAACAAGTAAAAAGAGGTTTTCGTGAAAGTAAATCTATTAACTTTTTCTAGTTGTCAGTTATGCCCATTAGTAAGAACATTGGAGTATAGGTTGTTAAGTGGGTAGGGGGTGAGTTAGTGGGTGGGTAGGTAGTTGAGTAAGATAATATGAGAGTAACTCTGTATGATAAAAGTGTATAAAAATTGAACATTTTTTTATGTTTATTTTATAAACAAAGTTTTTAACTTGAAAGTTAAAAACTACACCTTGTTTGATTCCACTAAGCTGTACAAAGTGTAAATCTTTTTTAAAAGAAGTGGTTTTAGTTTTTATAAAATATATATGAACTAGGGCATTAAGATCTTTTTATATTTCATTAAGCAATGCAATGGTCCTGTTAGTAAGGTAAGAAGTGGAAAAATTAGTTTCTAGTCCCAATAATTAATATTGGATGTAGGTTTGTGGATTACTCAAGGAGGTTATTTATATTTTATGTAAATAAATAAATTATATATATTTTACGTAAATAAATTATATATATGTAATATATATATATATATATGTGTGTGTAATATATGTTTTATGTAAATAAATTTATATATATAACATATGAATCTATCTATATATTAGTATTCTTTCCTTTAAAAATGATTAGTGAATGGTTGGGTTAAAAGCATATATGTTTAAATGTTTTAAAAAGAAACACAGATACCCGCTTGAGTGGCTGAATGATCTTATGCATCTTTCTCGTGTTAGATTGGCCGGCTGAAGATTGGGAGATCAGTGTTTGAATCCTGGTCGTGTATAATGAGGGTGGTTTTCTCAAAATGGTTTCCCACTCCCCTTCCACGCAAATGCGAGTAGACTACCTCTAAAATGCTTCCTTTCTCATCCCTACCTAATTAGACTAATTATTATACATACATATAAACAGAACAGGTAGTAAGACGCAGTGAAAATTATAAATAACAACAAAGATCATAATGTAATGTAGACCTAGTCATGTTATGAAAGAAAGTTGATAAATTAGACATCCAATTTGACTATATGAAGACTAAAACCAAAAGTTTTGGTTTGGATACATTAGTAAATAATATTAACATCTAAATTTAATTTCTGATGTAAATTATTGGAAAATATAGATAATGACTATGTCAAATGAACAAACATGGGTAGTTAGGACACAGAAAATGTCTTGTAAATTGTAATTTAAAACATAATTTATATTCTAAAAATATGGTGTCCATGTATTAAATGAATATCACATAAAATAATAAAAACTAATCCTACCTTTCAGGTGGAATGGTAGGAATAGATATTATAGGGAGCGTTGAACGTTTTTTGGAAAGAATGCGGCGAGCCTTTTTCATTTTTTGTCTCAAATCTTCCCTGGTCAAGTCAGTCTCCAGAGGGTTATGGCTAGAATTTGTGAGAAGTTGTTGATGCTTATTGGCAGTGGCCACCCGGGGCCGGGAGTCAGCATCGGCTGGAGTGTGAGCATCACAGAAGGCAGTCTTTTGAACAAGGACTGGTCCAGTTTCCTTTGACAGACCTAAACATATGCAGGCTTGTGAAACAAATTACAATATAAATTCAACATCTAGTGGAACAAAAGGAGCATTTAGACCTATCAAAAGTAGCTATTGGACAAGATATTAGCTGTTAAACATATATTGATCAACACAAAACAGTTCAAAATAATAGCTTGTAGGGGTGATAGGACATAATACAAAAATTCAAGCACAAAACAAAATATAAGTTCAAACACATATTTATATGGATTTCCAAAATTTATTAGAAAGCAAGATAGTTTTCCAAAACCATTAATAAAATTTCAAATTGTACACTCTAGTTGTAACACCAAGAAATACGGTCGTGGTATGAATATATATGCAATTCGAACAGTTTAGTTATGTTATGATAAAGTTCTACTAAAAAGAAGAAAAAAAATTATTAAATATTTTTTGCACCATGTATTACTACCCATTCGGGTTATAGACTTTATACATGAATTAAGAAGCACTATTATGTAGAAGGTGGTAACATTTAAAAAGCTAACCTGATATATTAATGTTTGCTATTCTGTATTATAATATAATAGTTAAAAGGGGATTCTGTCTTATTTTATAAATTAAAAGTTCTGGTGTTTTATAGTTTTTTTATTTTAAGTAGATATACCGTTTTTTGCTAGATATTTCACAAGTTGTAGATTTTAATTTTAAAGCTCGACTATCACGTCATATACATGACAATTCCCGACACGTGAGATTTAGAACACGGATTAAGATTTCATAGACTCTACCTACTCAGCTCCTCGTCAGGAAGAAAAGTGAAGAGATGTGTACTCTGAAGGGGTATATCTAGCGACATTTCCTTCTCGAAGCTTCTTAGAAAAAAAAATGCAGTAATCCAGGTGTGTTTCTGTTTACAAAACAGCGTTGTCTTTTTAAACAGAGACGTAGAAAGATGTCAACATACCTTGCAACTTAACAAATTAACACAAATAAATCTTACTACTGCTCTCAATTATAATATTGTAATTTTGAATATAGATGTGAATAATAAATTATTGGGATGTATAATTCCATATCATTACAATGTCATGTTCTATTTTCAAGGTGTCCAGCCAAAACTATATTTAAAAATTCCCTATTTTTCCAGGTTTTCAAGCTCACCAATATGTTTTTCCAGCAATTATATTATAATATTAAGTTTATTTATTAAGATTGCAAATTAGTGTAGTAATATTTTTGGACACATGAATATTCTGAAAAGGTGTAAATCTACAAAGAGGTTAAAGTATATCAGCCTAAAGCCGTGTTTATTATAGATTTGGTAGACTACCAAATTTAAGTTATGCATACTGGGAGACCACTGGGTTCCTGGGAGTATAATTGAGGGTAAATGTTCAGAAAAAAATATTATTTTTTAGCAATTCTATTTTATGATCAGAAATACATGACAAAAATAATTGATTAAATGAAATGTTGAATGAAAATTTCATATAATTACATTGAATTAGTATTAAATAGGTTTTTGATCTTTTTTAACATTCTAAGCCTCAATAGTTTTTGATAATAAGGAACTTAAAAATAGTTTAAAAACCAGGAAAAAAGATGGGAAAGGCAACGTTGAACAAGATTACAAAAAATACAACCAATCATTTACAAATAATTCTATTGAAATAATGTTTTAAATAGAGTGAAAGAAAATGAAAAATCAGTCTAGTGAAAATTGATCAATTTAAAAAAAATACGGAGAAAATTAAAAACCACCACCCTTCTTTATCGCCCATGTATCACCCAGAATATTTCTTTAAAAAACATAACAAAAAACTTAGGATTATGAACATGGTGAATTGATAAAGAAGCACTTTTAGAGGCTGTAGAAGCACTATGTAACAACTTAAAAAAAATCAACATAATGTCCACAATAGAACCTACTCAGGTTTCTGCTAATATCATGAATATATGAGTTGAGATTATGTGTGGTGAGGTTACTCAAGGGTTGAATTTAACTTGAATAAGTGTTCAATTCTATTGAAGAATTTAAGGATATAAGTAATACTTCTCAGATAACCATATTTCAAAGATTTTATTTTTCAGTGATCCTGTAAAAGAAGAGGTTTGTAAATTTATTCCCTTGAAAGGGCACACTAGAAGTGAGGAAATTTACTCTGAGCTCTTAACATTTATTCTTTCTAAGAATATCCCGTACAAACACTTGTGGTTATCACAAAAGATAGTGATCCAGCTTTTATTGGTGGTAAAAATGGATGCCATGCTCTATGCCAGAAAAATGAAAGATTCCCAAAATTGTTTCATAGCTTGGTATTCTTCACTAGTAAACTATGCATGAAAGGTTTTTAAAATTCAATGGTTAGTCTAATTTTCAATTTGAGAGCAAAGTTTCAGTGATTTCAAAAAAGTTTATAATTTCTTAAACAATTAAATTTAGCTCCTTTTATAGACAATGACATTGAAAAATTATCCAGTCGTATCATACAACATGTTCAGGAAGATGGCTTTTTTTTCTTCAGAAATGTAGCCTCAATATTTTTAATGCAGGAAAAGTATCCAGTTATAGTTTGTGTTGCACTCTAAGTGAAGGCGTTACTCTGTACTAAATACAGTAGCCCCATGGCTTCTTTGGTGCTGACTGACAGCTCACAGCTGACAACTGATGGCTTTGTAAAGTTACCAGACCAAATTATGTATCCCTACGCCGAACCACATGATCTGCAAAAACATGTGTTTAGCAGCTGTCACTTCTGACGGTCAAAATGTAGGTATATACCAAAATGTTGGCTGTCAGAAGTCAGCTGTGAGCTGTTAGTCAGCACCAAAGAAGCCATGGGGTTACTGTACCTGTATGAGTCATAATTTTAAACTATGTAGGCGTTGAAAAAAATTTACAGAAACATATTTACGGACAAAGATTTATAGTTGCAAATGAATGTGAATAACAGTTAACCAATAAACATAATTGTCGACAAAAGTGAACTCAATTCTTTACACTTAACTACATGCCAATTTAATTTTTTCATATTTGACTATTATTTTGTTTATTCTAGAATCAAACAGAAGTTAATTTTTGTATGAAGAATGTATATACAATTTCATATCATTTCCATTCCAATTATGAATCCAAGGTCCACCACTATGTTCAGAGATGAGCCAGCAATGTGTATATAACAGTTACAATCATAGCAAATACATGATACAGCAAAGTTTTAGCCTGGATAGCTTGTAAGGGTATTTTAAAATTTGATATTAATCTGATCTTAATGAGTTTGGCGACTTCTGATCAAAAGAATCACTACGTTATAGAAATGACTGCCAGCGAATGTGATATTGATTTCGAATCCCAATCATGTGTCATTTCCTAATATAATTTCACACTCTCCTTTAATCCACATGTAGGTACATTTCTTCTCAACTTTACATTACTCATCCCTACCTCATTAAGGTAATTTAAGTGTATTTAGTCCCAATGGGTAGTAAGACAAATTGTGAACTAAGGGGATGGCAAAATGACAATGATTGAGGAGCCAGCCAACACTGTAAATGTGGCCTTGATTTTAACTATTTGACTAAGTTATTCAGTATTAAAATAAATATAAATAAATTTCATGTGAAAATGTTTATTATAATTTTATGCATTTTGTCCACACAATGCACTATGTAATTAACACAAAAAATTAGACAGTTAAGCTACCTGTTTGTTCATGCCTGTATTTGAAATCAAGCCATTGTTACTTAAGACAATGTTAGTCACCTTAGTGACTAAGCAATAGAGATGTCCGATGTTTTTAAAAATAAATACTATGAGATGGTTTATATCTAAAGTGTCCAGTGTTTCAGAAAACGGATTTATTGACTTGTCAGTAGCTCGAAAGTGGTGTAAAGTAAACACAACATTGCAACTCCCTGTGTGTCCGTCTAGATTTCAATTTCAAGGAGCTTCGTCTCCAGGAGTATTTGGGCATATACATTCTACTTTTCGGAAATTTCTGGAGAAATATTTACAAATTAAAATAATATGTTATTTTTAAATGATCAATAAGTCCTAAAAAATATTTTTAAATAAAAAACTCAAAACTAAAATAAAAATGTTTACATATTTCTCCAGAAGCTTCTGGAGGAATACATAATTAAAATTAAGTTAAATATACCTCTTTAATAAAGTTTAATATTAAAAATTCAATTTTTTTTTAAATACTGATTTTTTTAGCCCTAAATTCATAAAAAATGTGATATTATATAACATTAAATTCACAAAATACCTGATCCTAAAGGGGCTAAAAAACCAAAAGCAATATCTCATCATGGAGGTATCCCAGCAACCTTGATAACGCTTTTACATCGTTAATAAATCCTGATAAAAGCATTTCCCTTTCCAACCAACGTTCCCAAATTGCCAGGGAAAAAGCCCGTTATATGAAAGTAGAAAATTAATTTTCAAAGCCATTCGCTCTCTCATATATTAAAGGCATTGTCTTCTTTCACGTTTCCAATAAATCTATGCACAACTGCTTTAAACAACTGCAAAGTTGCCAGTTCAGTATCCTGTAGCTTCACCCCAAATACATAATCTCCTAGAAGTTTCCTTTTGGGTCAAAATCAAAATTACTTATTTCAGTTTGTCATCTGTTATAATGGAGAAAACGTCTGTGAGGTGGGTGTGTCCACTTTTTATTTTATCTAAGACTTAAGAAAATTCTAAATAAATCTAAACTTTATATGTAAAGGCTCAGAGATGGAATAGCATAGAGCTTAACCACTCCGGTCACTCCCAGTTATAATGATTGGGAAGTTTACCCTTAAGCAATCTAGTAGTATCTAATCATACTATCCATATTCTCCCTATCATGCTTGTTGTCTTTCAGATTAACAACCATTTGCTGCACACCTGTACGTCATCCCCACTAAGGTACTGTAATTGGTTTTACTTAGCTTTACCTGTTGCTATTTGTCTGCAGTCCTCACAGTTTTGTATTGTGTATTGCCCCAACACAATTCAGTGCCACGTCAAAATTGTTTCTATGTTTTTGTGTATGGTATGTAAAATAATGAGCTATTTTGTGTTTGTTTTTTTGTTCTTTTATTTAGTGAGTGTTGTATAGCATGCAACAATTACTAGGATATAGTTAAGGGAAAAGAAAGGCAGTAAAATAAAGTGTGTAATGATATTGATTTTTCAGTCTTTATTAATATTAAAAATCATATTTTAAAGCAAATATTTTAATTTTTCTTCTTTTCAGTTATTTTAAATTAAATTCATCTTTTCTAAACGACAGATATGTTTCTATTTTGCTTTCTTTTAGCTGAATGTGTTCAAAGCATGGCTTATTTCCGGGTTGTATAACACAGTATTTAAGAGCAAGTGCAGAGTTAAGCTATGCCTATTTTTAGTTTTCGTGCAAAAAAAAATAAATAAATAAAATAACCCCATTGGTAGGTGGAAAGAAATCAATTAGTGACCTGGGTGCGAGAAAAAAAAACTACGAGGATACAGACCCAAGCCTGTAAAGACGGCATAGTTTTGTACTGCTCTCCCCGCTGAATCGTCATATGGAATAGACGTGTTTTGAACAATCGTAACAAGTGTGTCCACAGTAAAGTAGCTATTCTTTGAGTTTGGTAAGAAGAACAGTAACTGGTAGTTTTTAAAGTTACTAAAATAATTTTAATATATTCATACATCAATCCATAATATATGCAGCTATCACATTTGATAGATATTATCAATACCTTTAAAACAACACACATATTATAGTAAAATCCTATCAATGTTGCCACAAAAAATATGTTTGAATTTTCTAACCTGTTATTTCAATAAAATCAGATTATATAGTTACAGGTTAAATATTATTTTTATGCATTGAAAAAAAAATTAACAATAGGGTGCTACATGTGTCAATATTTATTAATGACATTAAAAAAATTTATTGAATTTGTTAAAAGAATTAATAATGTATGTGTGTCTTAAGAGTGGGTTTTGGAGAGCAGTAGGAGGGGTGGGTTTTGTGATTTGAATTTTCAAAGGAAAGAATGGGGACTAGAGAACGTAAGATAAAGTTTAGCTGCAGCTAGTCAATATTTGCAGAATGCTGCAAAAGCCCGAGTACTACATACATATTCCTTGAATTCAAAAAAATCCCCTTTACTTAGGCTCATCAATTAAAAAATGTATAGTGAAATGTGTAAACAAGACTGTATCATTACTTATAAAGTTAAAATACCTGAATGTGTATCACGAACAGTATCCATTTTCATGTAAAGTCCTGCATGCTGTGCACAAGTGACATGAAATGCAGCATAACAGTTGGTTTTGTGGCATTGAATGCATGCCCCTACACCTCGTTGTTTGCAAATGTAACATGTCAGTTTCCAGCGGGCAGGAGGAATAGTTTCAATGCTGTCAATAGGCTCCAGGAACACCTAAAACACATGTTTGTTCATTAGTAAAATTTAAAGTTGACTAATTTGTAAAGGTATGAATATTTTTATAATCAAACACTATATTATTGAATGTGATGGTACAATGACTTCAACTTTTAAGCTTGTCTTAAGATTAACTTTTTTCTAAAATACTGTGAACATGTATACATGAGTATAAGAAAACTTTTGATTTCATTATTTGTGGCTATACTATATCTAAATTGAGGAGACAAAATATTTTTACATTTTTTTTTAGCACCGCGTCTTACTACCCGTTCAGGTCATATACCTATGTACTAATTATACTACTGGTTTAGGGATTAGGAAGGTTTAATTGAGGCTAATAGCACCCACATTTGCACGTAAGAAGAGTGGAAAACCAACTAGGGGAAAAAAACATCAGTGCGAGTGACTGGGTTCGAACCCTGATCTCCCCATCTTCGGCTGTCAAGTCCAACACGAGAATAGCACGTTAGACCTCGTGGTCACTGAAGCGAGTGTTAGGAATAGTTAAGATGGAGATAGTGCAGGACAGGATAGAGAAGGCACAGCTAAAAATATTATTTACTCTATAATGTTGCTTGAATGTAAATTTCACCAATTGATTCATAGACTCATTCAATAGCCAGCATAGTTTGATAATGATTTCATTGATCTTTAATTTAATCAGTTTGAATCTAATCAAGTTTTAATTGGTTTTATAGGCAGAAAAACTAAATATCAGCAATTATTTTAGCATAGAAAAGAAATATTTCCTTTTTTAATTTTTTTTTTATTCATCTCCTTCTCTTAAACACAACATGGTGTTTAGAGGCTAAACTTATTCCTTAACGTCTAATTTTTGATGACATGACAATAATCTACCTTCAAAGGTGCATATTGGAAGCACATTCATTCCCACATTTAATTTATTATTCTCAACAAGTTAATTATAATTATTTTGTTGTACCTGGCCCACTATCATGATAGTTGAACATTAATGTATACCCTATTCATAATTTCAATGATCTATAAATTTAACATGGAATAAGCTCAACCCTATTATTTACAAACATTTAACTTTTTATTTATCAATTAGAGTGGATACTTATCATAAAAATAATCAACTTTATTTTTGGCCTATAAAACTTAATATGCATTAGCATATTACTCCCTTTAATTATTGGTTTGGATTAGGAGGGATAGCCAGCACACTTTACTTGGTGATACTGGAGTCGAAATTGTTTAGATAGAACACTAAAAAACACACAAACACAGTTTTAAGAACCAGCTTTCACTGTCACAGACAGCTTCATCAGCTCAAGAAAGTAGACTGATGATTCTCTTGGTTGAACTACAAGGTTGACTGTCCACAGCTGATTGTTTTTCAATTATGATATCACTGTATAGATGACAGCACTATGAATGAATAGATAGATAGAAAAGCTAAAAATTGTACTATATACTGTATTATTATTATTGTGACATTGAATGTAATAATAAGTGTGCTGGTAGGATGGAAAGGAATTACCTAAGGTTGAGGGGCTTGTCTGGATTTGATGATATATTGATGGGCCAGTTTCAATATCCTTAGTTGTGAAGAGTTGCATATTTCTTTCTTTAGGGATTTGACCACCTTGGTTGTGTAGCAGTGATTAAAGTCCAGATTATGGGTTTCGTTCATCATGTGATGCTACAGGCTTACCTTTATTTTTCATTTTTGTGTCATATCATTATTATTATTATTATTATTAGCACCACGTCTTACTACCCATTCGGGTTATACGCACTTACGCTAATGTGTAATGGTAGGATGATTGTGAGATGAAATGAAGGACCTACAGTTTAACGTGGAATCCGAACCACGGTGGAGGCCTGGCATTCCTCACATTCACAAGATGTCTTGTCAGAGGTGAAGGAAGGGTTTGGTAATCATATAAATCTTTGCCGATTGTGTCATATCGATGACCATGATTTAGCATAGTGCTCTATTCCAAATAACCTTAATATTTATATTATTTTCCTCCTTTCTTTCCCACCATTTTTTCGCTTTCTCACTTTATTCCTTCCTTTCTTTTTGTTATTTTCAACACTATTCTAACCTTCCTGTCTGCTATTCTTGTTCTTGTGTCTACAATGTCTAATATATTTTTACTTGGTAAAATCAAACCCATCAAACATGTATTCAAATCAGCCACCATTCTCTGCCATATGTACTTTCTAGAAGGCTGCCTATTTCTGGGCCTAACACCAAAGGGCATATAACTCAAACCTCATTTGACAGGAATGCCAATATTTATGAGACCTATAATTTTTAGAATTATTCAATACCAATATAGCAATCTAACCTCAAATTTCCTACTGCTATACAAGTATAAACTAGCAAATCAACATACACAATTACTTTCTCATATTAAAGTCAACCTTATGGCCCATCCAGATAAACTAGTGTATATAAGCAACACACAAGCAACAGCTAACTCATTGTTGAAGAAATAAGCAGAGAAGAAATTATTAAAATTCTCCAAACTGTGTGACTATATTTAAAGAACAAGGGTTTATCCAACAGCAAGACAAAACAATAACCTCTAAGACTACTCAACAGATCAAAGCCCCTTTAATTTTGGAAAAGCCCATCCTAGCCTTCATATTTAAAATTCCCACTTCCATAGATACTCTGCCAACTTTACCCCGGGAATTTATACCCGCTAAACAACCAACAAAAAAGAAGATAATGACCAGCGGAGTTCTTAACTAATCTCTATACAAGCTATCCGAACATGAAGACGATCCTGTCAAAAGGCCTTACATTCTCTCCTTCCCATAACTTTGACCACTTCGGCCTTGTGGCAGATGTTCTTAAATTTGCGAGAAACCTCCGTATCAGATATTACTTTTCTCAGCACCCCTACAGTGCAGATGATTCCAAATTCATAAACCCTGCCATCAAAAAGTTTGAGACACCGTCTAGCTGGGACTCATCACCACTACCTAAAGACCATCCAGTAGAACAATTCATAAACTTTGTTATACAGAATGTCTCAACACCGGATTTTCAAAACCGGACTACAACATTGGAGCCGAGAGGTAACTAATGGACACCCAAACTTACACCCAGTTAAATGAAAACCCTACCGATAATTATAACAAACAACTACAACAGATTATCCAAAGAGAATCGCAACATCAAGGTCTCAATGAAAAGACTGTATAAAACTTAGCCCCCAAGAAACCTGCCACATCACAGTTTTTTATTTTGGAGAAAAATCACTTCAGATTTCTGGACAAAATCTACCTATAAATTAAAGGTACTGCCATGGGAACGCACATGGTCCCCTCATATGCAAACTTGTACATGGGTAGACTGGAACATATGTTCCTGGGTAGACAACCGCTACAGCCCCTTTGTTGGTACAGATACATCGATTACATATTTATGATCTGGACCAGTACCACTCAGCAACTCGAGTCCTTCCTGGCAGACCTCAACAGATTTTCAATGTTAAGATTTACCTGGAAAATATCCACATCCAGTATTACCATTTGCGGGATGTAGGGAGACATCACACTCCATTAGGGACACCTGAAAATATGACAGCTGCTAACCTATGAGCACAAAGAGATCAGATCACTCCTAAATAGCATAGCCATTAGAGCCAAAATGATTTTTTTTACCACAATTACCTTTTGCAATATTATAAAAAACTGCAACTTG
This sequence comes from Timema shepardi, assembly GCA_902151425.1. Classification (NCBI taxonomy): domain Eukaryota; kingdom Metazoa; phylum Arthropoda; class Insecta; order Phasmatodea; family Timematidae; genus Timema; species Timema shepardi. The sequence continues at coordinate 56,314 of CABFVX010002320.1, read as the reverse complement.
CTTTTATGAACATAGGCTACCCCAAAGTACTGGTGTGTAGTAAAATAGACAGCTCAAAATAGCGAGCCCCCAACATCAACAAGAACAAACAACATCATCCCTCTGGTCACTACATACCACCCTGGACTCCACAAACTCAACAATCTCTTGAAAACAGGTTTCCCCATACTGCAATCATCCACCACTACAAAACATATATTCAAGGAGCCTCTAAAAGTAACCTATAAACAACCAGCCAATCGACGCAACTTACTTATAAACCCTAACTGGCGAATCCAACTATTCAACCCGAACCCAAACCATTATCAGGTTAATTTCCCTGCAACCATACCCCCTACAAAACCTGCACCATACATAAACCAACAATTTCATTCTCCAGCAACATAACTAAAATAAATTATCCTATAAAGGTCATCATACTTGTGATTCTGAAAACCTCATCTTCCAATTGGAACGCAACCAGTGCCAAGCACAATACATTGGTCTCACAACAGAAACACTAAGAAGGGAAATGAAAGGTCAACGACATGACAAAAAAATGAAAAATAAAGATAAGTCTGTAGCATCACATGCCAAAACCCATAATTTGGACTTTAATCACTGTTACACAACCAAGATGGTCAAATCCCCTGAACAAAGAAATATGCAACCCTTCACAACTAAGGATATGGGAAATGACCCATCAATATATTATCAAATCCAGACAAGCCCCCAACCTCAACCTTAGATAATTTCTATCCTTCTTACCAGCACATTTATTATTACATTCAATGTTACAATAATAATACAGTATTAAAACAATTTTTTAGTTTATCTATCTATTTATAGTGTTGCCATCTATACAATAATATCATAACTGAAAAACAGTCAACTGTGGACAGTCAATTTTGCAGTTCAACCAAGAGCATCATCAGTCTACATACTCTTGAGCTGATGAAGCTGTCTGTGACAGTGAAAGCTGGGTCTTAAAAATGTGTTTGTGTTTTTTAGTGTTCTATCTAAACAATTTCTACTCCAGTATCACCAAGTTAAGTGTGTTGGCTATCCCTTCTAATTTAAACCATGATTTAGCCTAGTGCTCTATTCCAAATTCCTTTAATAATTATAAGCTACCATTTCAAGCCTTAAAACAAAAATCACAGTTGTTTAAATGTTATTTTAAAATTTAACTTTGACATCCCAACATTAATAACGAACAGGTTCGGAAAAAAGTTGAACTCATACTTCTACGGAAAAAAAATATTTATTCAATCTTTCTTAAAGTTATGTTTACTTCCTTGGAAGATGTCACTGTAGGCTCAAACAGTTTAGAACTAATTTAACTTACAAAATGGAACAAAACTTCTTTTAGAAATATACCTTGTATTTCTTCATACCAATGTAGATTAACTAACCTCTTAAAAATGTATTTTATATTAAATTTCAAAACAAGAGTTACTTTTATCAATACAATTTCCAATTTTTTTTTTGCACCACTTCTTACTACCCATTTGGGTTTCTTATGGTTTATTATTGTTTGAGTTTGGTTAAGTAATCAGTTTACCATTTCAAACTCGGATATACCAGCATTTTTTCCTTTAATTAAAACATTCTCAACAGTATAAATAAAATAGTAACTAATTTATTAGCTTGATTATCATTAATTAATTTATTAACATAGATAGTCTATTATTTATTTTATAAAAAATTGTACATTTATTATACTAAATTTCATAACTCTATTTTATACAGAACTAAGAGATTTTTTTTTTCTTTCAAAAATGCATTAATTCATAGTTTGTACACAACAAGTATAGGCACTGGTAATTTAATATTGCAAATACCTGAAAGTCTAGGCACCTAGATTTATAAAGAAATATCTCTGTATTACTTTTTATATGCATAGGTTGTTAACCTCTCTAAATATTATGTTTGCATTATATTACATTACATAGCATACATTATATAATATAAACTAATAAAAGAAAATTTTACTCTAGGTTATAACATATTCATAATTATTTTTATTCGACTTATTGTTAATTATTATCAACAAGAATGTTAGAAAATCAGTAATTTATTAGATAACAAATATATATAGCATCATTCTGGTTTTGATTTCTGGATTTTGTTATTATGATTCGGAGTTCGTTTCTCAGTTGCATTCTTTAAAATTTGTTCAGCACCTGTCACCTTAAGAAAACATCCTTGAACTGCCACAATACCTCCACATATATTGTATTAAAAATAGTTGTTGAGGTCCTTTGGATAAACTTTTCTATCTTAGATACACGAGTTGTTTACTGGACTCGCAACTTTTCATTCCAAAGTAAGAGTTATTTTGTTTTTCACTGGCTGTGCCATCTAATAATGTGACATCGAATCCTCCATAAATTGAATCTATACATAAGAGGATTTTTATTGATCACTATGTCAATTTTAATTTATAAGACCCACACCAAGTGATCTTGAGGTTTCATCATTATTTCAATAATAGCATTTATTAAAATTATATTTTTATATCATTTACCAGACTTTAAAATTTACACCTGTGATTGTGGAGGCCTGGCATTCCACACATTCACAAGTTGTGATTAATACACGTCTTGTCAAAGGTGAAGGAAGGGTTTGGCAATCAAATAAATGTGCCGAGACGAATGGTTGAACCCCAGACCACAGCAAAGAAGTCTGACACCTTAACCCTATACTGCCAGCACACCCTATTCTGATTTAATACAGTCTTCCCTAACCTTCCTTTGGTCATTTTTTCTGACGAGTCTCTGTTTCCACTTTCTTTTAGAATATACCCTTTAACATTTCAATCCTGATCTGTAAGTCCTCCTCTAGTTTTTTTTAATATTCTTTTTTGCTTTTCAGAACTCCCTTTCCAATATTTTTTATTTCTTTGCTGTCTTGCCGACCTTTTTTAAAAATATGTTCAATATTCCTAAACCAATCCTCTGTTTATTTACTACTCTTTTCAGTTTGTTCCTTTTATACCCAAATATTCTTATTAGTTATACTATTACATCTTTCATCAAACTTTCCATTATTTCTGACTATTCTCATTTATTTCCAGACCAATTTTTCTACTAATTTGTCAAATTTTTCACTATTCTCTCAGTTTTCCTGTCATCATTCATCTAATTTCTAACTATACTTTTCAAATTGTTCCCTCATAAACTGCATCAGCATTGCACATGAGTCCATTTCAAAGATTTGTCTATGTACTCTCTACTTCTACTCCCTCACGGGTTTCACAATTGGGACAATCTATTTCAATGACAATGTTATCTATACTTGGATTTGATTGCTCCAAGTCTAAGTCACTGTCATCATCTAACATATTCTGAGTATATTGAGAACATGGAGTGTTTAACACTATCCTCACTGTCAGGGCTTCTCATTACTTCCTCCATTTTCCCAAATATTCCAACAACAAACAATTAAATTTAAGAATCATTATAAATTAAATATAACCTAAGAACTATCGAGAACTACTTAGTTAAATTCACACACAAGCAAATTAACTAGTTGAATAATTATAAAAATACTTTTTATATATATACATGAAATATTATTAAGTTTGAGTTTAAAAAAAGTTTAATGGAAACAATTTAGTTCAATTTAGTTCGTAGATGTTCACTTTGTTGTTCATAACCGGAACCAAGATTGTTGAGCTGCTTTCTATAAATTGTTGAACTGTCTCTGAGTTGCTTCATTCAATCTCAGGTACAGATCTCACCATCATAAAATGTAGCTAAAGCGTTGTTGAATGATTACCTCAGGTGGCCGGCCCTGGACTACGTTCCTGTCATTTCAGTAGAGTATTATTTTCAAGGTGATTTTGAAATGTGGAACCCTAAATGTCGCTTAGCTAGTAGAACCCTTCTTCATATGAGACATGGGACAAACATGCCCACTTGTTGGCGGCATCATTTTTGTAATGATAGTTCGCGATTCATGCTATGCGAATACCGACCTATCTTTCTCTCGTGCCACCACTTTGGCAGCCACTTTTGTAATGATAGCTCATACTTACAAATTGGTAACCATATTTGTAGGCTTATCTTGTTCCTCTATGTTGGAAGTCACTTTTTAGAGTTACGGTTGGCGATTCACGCCCAAAGAAGGCAACACTTTTTTAGTTATTTTTCACAGTGCATGCTTTTTGATAATATATTGATTATGTTGATGTGACTAATTATCAGGTTATAATTGAAATCACTTATGTAAAGTTAGTGAATGATCTATTCAGTGCCAGTGTTGTAATGAGTAGGGTGAATATGCAATCCAATTGCACAAGCACTACTATTTCACTTCTTAGGGAACTGGGATTTGATCAAGATTAATCCTATCTAGTGACGGGTGCGAAGTAGTTATGGTCCCAACTTAGATTAAGCTATTAATAAAAAATATATGTTTTCTCTCTAATAATGCAGGTCCTAGCTTACTGGCGACTATTACGTGATTGTCCTCATCACCATTTTTCAACAAGGTATTTTGTGAAGACTTTGTTTTTAGAATATTTGAATAATGGGATGCATTCATTGCTTGTCTTTCCCCCTTTCTCCTTTTAGAGAAGATCTTGCTTGCGTGGCCAATAGAGAGCGACAGAAAGCTGTTGAACCACAAAGCTATTTATTGTGAAATATAATGTAAATAAAATAAGTTTGGAACATTATTATGGTGAACAAGATCTGATTATATCCATTAATTGAGCAAAACAGATGTGTGAAATATCGTTGCATTATTGTTTATATACAAAATAGCAATCTCAAAAAAAGTTTGACAAAAAGGTGTGAACACTCACAGTGTTGGCAAACCTGACTTCTGGTATCCATAGGGCACATACCACATGAGCCCAATGCCCCCTGTCAGTTTGTTTAAATGCCCCCCCATTATTGGGACATAGCACACAGTCAACTGCGCGTGAAGGAGATTGAAGACATCGTCGGCATAACCATTGACCCTCCGGGATGTATGGCACTCCATAGCAATCCTGAAAAACAAATTAATTACTACTACTTTTTTTCTCCCCATTTTAGAACTCGATTTGAATTATACAAATAGACCACCAAAGACGGGGAGATTGGGTGCACTGCGGGCGATTTTCCTTAAATGTTTTTCCTTTCTCCCTCCATGCAGATGTGGGTGCATTTCCTTTAAATTAAACCTTACTAATCCTTTACCCATTAGTGTAATTAGTACAAAGAAGAATAACCCGAATGGGTACTAAGACGTGGTGATAAATATATATAAATATACATATATAGATTAATTATGCTAAGGAGCAAAAATGAGAAAAGTAGAATTTTAGAATATTAATGAGAAACCATTTACGGAAAAGCACCCTCAGTACACCTAACCAAGATTCAAACCCTGATCTCCCAGTCAGCGGCAACCAAGTCTATCATGAGAGTGACGTGTTAGACAATATGGTCACCAGTGCAGATATTACTGTTACTAGCAAAGGTGCAGCTAAAGGGTTAGACTATGAGACTAAGTTTAACAAAAAACTCCAATAGGTATTTAGAAAAATAAATACTAACGGTTTATTTGCTATGGGTATAAAAACAAGACTCAAAAGTGATAAAAATGCTTATTGCAAAGAAAACATTATTTTTCTTTTTCTATTTATTTATTTATGTATATATGGAATTCGGCAATGCTGGACACAGGACGGGATAATAAATATCCTGGGGGATCAAGGTCGTCGAGTGTACATCAATACACTTCGTCAGATGGACAACTTAAACATTTTGTGAGCTTAAGAGCATAGGACTGTACATGAACACTTAAATTAACAATCCGACTAATAAGTGTGTAATCATCATGTTGCCGTGGTGTGCACGTGTTTAAAACACTTTATTTCCCTCTTATCTTTTTTATTTTATTTTTATTTTAACTTCATATTATTTTCTATAATATTGTTTATTATTATTATCATGTTAAATTTAATCTGTATGTGCATGTGTGTGCGTGCGTGTGTGTGTGTGTGTGCGTGTGTGTGTGCGTGTGCGTGTGCGTGTGCATGTGCGTGTGCGCGTGTGTGTGTGTGTGT